>JAUELE010234328.1:0-20583 GCA_031471655.1 Diodora aspera
TATCCCCTCCGCTCTTGTCGGCGATATAGCCTCCCTTCGGGAGGCAAAAGCCGACGTTAAATAAGCTGACTTTTAATGACACACTGATTGATCAAAACACCGACAACGAGACGACCGTTCGTCATATAGGAATGAATCCAGGGTGTCTGACGGAGGCATTGGCAGAGTCTTAATTATATATACTGGATTTCGCGAGTGACAATTAGGTGTGAAACCTGATATTTCTTTTATGTAAAACTGCTTCTCTGAAACAATAGCTGTCACCAACACATTTTTTGCGACTTGAAAATGGATTTCTTTTTCGGTTCAGCATTTTTTTAGTTTTGTTTTTGGTTTGCCATAGTTCAAAATATAAGTGATAAACACGGTATGAAATTAAATGACTAATTTCTTACTGTGCATTGGTAATATTGATTTCCAAATTAATTATGCGACAAATGGCTCAACAGATATCCATGAGAATATTGTAAAACAATTATGTCGGTTTGAAGACTTGAAAAAATGTTTACATTGTGTGACTGATTTCTTACATTTTACTCTTGTACTTATGATTTTTTCTCTCTTTCATTATCGGGTGCATATTGTCCATATGCTCATGTTATCAGTCTGCCATCTCTCACAGTTATGTAGTACTTCTGTTACAGTTTGACACTTCAATATGGCTATACGTTTTCTGCATGCATGGTTTCTACACCGATAACAGTTACAGATATTTCATTGCACATCCAACACGATTTTGACAGGTAAATATTTTTGTAACATTTTGCATAACGTCTATTACACGTTCGATCACTTAATACTTCTCTGTTTGTCTTTTATTACCAAGGATTGTAGTAAATATATACATCGGAATTCAGATGACATCGAGTCAAAATGTGTCCCAGTTTTCTTATCAATCGATTGGGGGAGGGGGTTAGTTTTTACTCTCTCGCATCCTCTGGAATCCTAATTATCGCGAAATTCCTCGTAGATCAACAGTATTTTAAAATTGTTTAACAGCGCCTTGGCGGTATTATTGCCAGTCAGTTACAAAGTTAATTATCTCAGTACGGTTTCCTCAGTACCATGGACTAACCAGCCGATTAATATTATTTGTGAAGTTTCGTCGCAAGTTGGAGGTAATAACGAAATCTATTAATCTAAAAGTACATGCCATTCACAAATCGCCCAGTTTCTACTAACTACCAACAGAAACCGAGGTTTCCGTGAAAGAGATATGATTAGTCGTAAGGAAACCCAAACACGGAAACTAGGTCAGGAAGGAGACGACGCCATTGAGATGAACATTCGAGAAAGAAGGCGAACACTTGTGATTCACTCAAAGAAAGATTTGTTGCACACCGTTGACGAAAAGAAGTGAAAATAAAACACCATATTGCGTGTCTTTTGCATTTATTTGGAAGAAAATCGTTGCGAATTCAGCCATCGAACGTTTGAGGGAGATTCCTTTGTGATTGCGTGCACCGGTTTGTGCAAATCGTCAACAATGAAAAAGCTGGAGATCATGTCGAATGGGTATAACTTTGCAAGTTGTGAATTGCTTTGATCTTCCGAACCGTAAAACTTTAACAAGGTCAACAGAACTGTCTCACTTAGTCTCGTTTATTATCTGCATAATCAAAATGTTCATAGAAACATTGGAATTTACAATTCCTGTTGAGTTGTGCACAGTGTTTACAACACTGCAGAAAGGAAGGCTATCAAATGTTGAATTTCCAGCCTCCGTGAACTCGTACGGGACAACACAAGATGCCAATATTCAGGTTGTGTTGCGTGCAAATAAATTGACTTTCAAGGTTGATGGTGTGTCGTCGAGTGCCAGTATGATTTCAAAAAGTGAATGCAAGACTCTTAAATTATCAGTATTTGACGTTGATCGTTCTTTAATGCCCCAAGATGATGAGAATTACAATTACAACAATGTTTCACCTGTTCACCAATCTGTGCCATTGACTTCATCTAAAAGAGTTCATGAACAGTCTGTGTCATTACCACCTGCCAAAAGCAGTAGGACTTCATATAGTGATTCCCCAAGGCCAAGGTCTCCTGGCCATCGTCGCTCACAACCCCAAACTAGCCCTCGTCCTTCAGAACATTCTCAGCCTCGATCTCAAAGTGAAAATAGTTTTAGTCAATCAAAACATGAAAGTGTAAATGTGAAACAAGAACCTGAGGACCCAGATTTAATAGAGATCGAACCAGATGACATAGAACCAAAGAAAGAAGTGCCATATATGCAAGTAGACTATTCATCAAATACATCACGTGTACAGACATCCCATTCCCAGTCGCCAGCATCATCATCCTCGTCTTTCCATCATAACGTTCCACATGTCCAAGATTATGCAGAACCGGGTCCTAGTCAAGGTGCTCGTGGTGATCAAAGTGCAGATGACTTTCTAGTCTTTCAAGATCAAGATGATAATAATGAAGAATACGATGAAGATGCCGATTATGGAAATGATGGTAAATATTATTATTTCAACTAATCTGTTTGAGTGAACTACTGGCTATGTTATCATTGCTGATGGTCAGGGGTTCTAATTAAAAGTTACAGGTAGTGTCTTACTGGCAAGGAGCATTGTCAGGAAACTGGATACGGTTAAGTCTCTCGTTTTGCCTCTTTTGTCCTGGGTTGTGGCAGTTCTGGGTGGAAATCCTGATTTGTTAAGATGACAAAATGGTGGTCACACAGTAAATGAATGAATGAAGCAGTAATCTTTCAGGATTCAGCATGAAAGTTTCAGATGCCAATAAAAACAAATGAACAAAAAAGATCATGAAAGTCTGAATCCAATCCAAGTCGATTGTTGAATCATCTTATTCAGCCTTGAGATGGAGCTCTGGCTTCTGGAATTGGTAAAAGCCATGTAAAGAATATGATTATAAAATCT
This sequence comes from Diodora aspera, assembly GCA_031471655.1. Classification (NCBI taxonomy): domain Eukaryota; kingdom Metazoa; phylum Mollusca; class Gastropoda; order Lepetellida; family Fissurellidae; genus Diodora; species Diodora aspera. Next base: position 2,895 of record JAUELE010234328.1, read on the forward strand.
TTCGAAACTATTTTCAGTTTTCCAAATTCTGCAAAACATTGTCTCAAAGGTTCATTGTATATTTCTGTTGGGAAGACCTGCATTGCCTGTGTGAAGTACCGTACCAGAGTGTACGGTCATTGAATGTATATCTTTGCCAGTGGAGAGCTCAGAATGTCGTTCCTTTCTTAACTCTTTAAGTACTGTTTGAAATTTGGACTTGCTGGGTTTGTGTAAGGAATTTGAAATAAATACCAGGATATAAACATGTCTGAGTTTTGTAAGTTCAATTTTGTTGAGGAGAAAGGGATGGGGAGAAAATTTAGAAGCATGTTCCAAACAATGATTAGGAATGTTTGGAGACCTTGTGATTGTTGATCTGCTTCAGCTTGGTATTCATGGCCAGTAGTTCAGATTTTGTAACAGTGTTTGATCAAGAACATGGTCAAGAAATCAACTGAAAGCCTTTGTGCATCCTATTTGAAATTTCAAAAAGTTAGTTTCAGTGCTGAAAATGAGAACAAAGTGAATAGTCAGATACTTGAGTATTTCAGACAGCAAATGGGGGTGCAGGACAGCACACTGGTTGGCGTGTCGACCCAGTAATCTGCCAGCCTTGGTGGTTGTGCATTGGATTCCTGTCCAGGTATCTCTCTTTCAGCCTGGAGATTGAACCCTAGCACTTTAAAGTGAAGATGCCTTGTCAATATGGCTGAAAGATTGCCAGAAGTCACAAAAAATGGAAAAAACCATCACTCACAGATGCCAACTATTACCATGTTTTTTTTTTCGGCAGTAATAACTTGTTCATGTTCTGTAAAGGAGTATGAAACAAACAGTTTTTCTTCGTTGATAATCTGGGAAACCTGAACATTTAAAGAAAATATTGAATAATTTGGCAGAAGCTTAATCTTTTTTGGCAAATGGACTTCCTCGTTTTTCTTGTGAGTAACTGATTAATGATCTGTTCTTGATAAGAAATGTTGTTGATCCAGCACTGGGGCAAAATGAATTGTTTATTTTAATCATGAGAAGACACTTTGGTGTTTTGTTAACATAATCAGAAATTATGCAAGATTACAATTTCTGCTTTAATGATGTAGAGTGTTGAAATATAATATGAAGGTAAAGCACATCATGATTGCTTAGCTTTTAGAACATAGTTTGGAGTTCAAGTTGTGTATACTGAATGGCAAAAAAATGTGGAGAAGTCTAAAGTTGAGGTAATTTTGTCTTAATTCGGAAGATTTATTTCTTTGTCACATTTGTTTGGTAACATTTTTGAGTAAGCTTACAGATTTGAAAAAATGATTTTCAGCCTTTCTAAAAATAACAGATAAAACAATTGTTTTGTCTGTTATAATGCAAATAAAGGTAGTTTTGAACAAGGTTGGCATCAATTTGTGTTTAGGTATGTCATGGCATCATGGTGTCTGTACATAAAGCAATTAAGACCTTTTTTGAAAAGATAACAAAAATATCAATTTAGATACTTGCAAGACATTCAAAGGTCTTTGCAATCAATTTCATGTTTTGGAAATAAGCACAGAAGTTTCTTTTCCACAACCTGTGTATACATTACAGAATTTTTATAGTTTGCATTTCTTTGTCATCCAGTTGCCATATAATGTTTTCTGACTTGATACAGAACTATAAGTCCTGAGAAATAATATCATGGGGGAAAAGTCAGAACTTCTTGCTTGTAATTGTTTGTTTGTATTTCTTCAAAACATTTCTATTTGTATGTGTTTCATGATTGCACTCCTCTTCAATATCTTGTATCAGGACAACCAAGTGGTTCAAATACAATGCTTCGGGGCAGTTGAACATGCATATTACGTTGTTCAGGGCAGGTGCTCAGTGTCCCCTTTACAAATTTGGTGTCCTTCAATAATGTTTATGTGCACACTTGAAGATTTGTTGTTTATTTTGTACATCAATACAAAGTCTTTGAAAGGAACAAGATGACTGGCTTTCGTTACTTCAGACTTCAAATTTGATAAATTTAAAAAAGATTGTTTGCATTTTATATCGTAATTAAATCAGAAGAGAAAGAAGAATTCTTGACATGAAATTTGACAGATAAAGTTTGTTTTGGAGGTTATCATTTGAATTATCATTACTGGGATGGTAATCTTTCTGAGTTTTGAAATGAGTAAAAGAAGTAAATAGTAAGGTAATCTTGTTCCTTGAAATGTCAACACACTGGGCACAGTCTTTGCAGGGGAAGTACCAAGCAGAGATCAGAAGAAAAGGTAGGTAATTAGCATGTTTCACTGTGCCTTGGATAAGTCAGATAGTTTTCTCCATCTAAAATACTGCAAAACAAGTCTTATTCAAGAAATGCTGGTGAAAGGTATTACTTCAAAGTCAGACAACTGCTTTTAAGTAATTAATCTAGGTGTTTTTGGATATTTTGAGAAAACTAAATACTCGTGGTAAAATGGCCATACAAAAGTGATCTTCTTTTGCTAGGTAGTGAATGCGAAACGTGACAAAGTTGTCTGGATGCAGTAATACCGAGATGTTTGTTTGTCTTGTTCAATAAAGAATGTAAAATTGATGAAGTTGACTTTTCTTTTCAATTGGCTATAATCGGCCAGTCTGAAAATCATTAATTTTAGCAGTGCTGTTCTGATAAAATAATACTAAAATCAAAGCTTTTGGCTGTGTTGGTGGTGCAGTGTCATTCACTGGTACTCAATTTGCTTGCTAAAATTCAAGATTTTGAGATTTCTTCAACTCTCTTTATCAGCTGTATGTTTTGATAAGTATTGTGTTTATCATTTGTATTCTCCAGCATTTCTTGAATTTTTTAACCTAGGTTCAGGAAAAAGAAATTAAAGACCATTTAAACTTTTTGACTGCAAATTATTGATCTATTTTCTTAAAAATGTACATACGATAATTGGAATTGTGACTGAAAGAACATTATTGCCAATTTCATAACTTCAGAAATGTATTTTGGATGACTTGTTTTGCATATTTTGTTATAATTTAGATGCTTTACTGAATTACATTTACACAATCATATTCCACATGCACCAGGACAGAACTAGTTCACATGTTGAAGAAACTGAATATGTTGTACAGAAATGAATTATTTAAAACCAGCCACTTACAAGGTTAGGTTTAAAGAGCTTGTGTATTCAGATAGCAGTGTTTGGTTCCTGAAGATCAAATCCTTGAAAAAGGAAGATACATGGATATTGCGGGATGAATGTACCGATAAGTTGCGTTTGAGGAGAAAAGCCTATTGTTTACAGGGAAACACTTGAGACAAAACGTGATATTTGTGTTGAACAACACGTCTGAACTTGTTCTGCATACATTTGTTGACATTGATGCTCTGGTAGTTGCAACAAATGCAAGATATGACTATTCATATATGTTGGAAAGACCAAATCTATTCCGTATGATGGTACTATATATCTGGATATATATCTGCTACCAGGCTGTTGATATATTGAGTTTTTTCATGTCTGTGACCTTGTGCATACAAGGATGTCTGCAGTTGAAATTTAGCCTCCCACAAATAGGAAGTTGTCAGTTCTGAAATTTTATGGCCGACCCTGAAATAGATTTGACAGTCAAACCTCTTGGAGTAGATTTTCGTCTAGAATACCAATTTAGTTCACAGGATAATGGTCTGAGTGTGGACCAGAATATACTTAATAATAGTTTGAATTTATGATAAATGTTGAAGTTGTGCTCCATCGGTGGGGCTAATCTTGATACAGACAGTTACTAATCTTATGAAAAGAGAAATATCTGCAACATACATTACAGGAAAGGGCTGAGGCAGGAAATAAAAAATACTTCTTGCTGTCATTTACTTTCATCTCTGTGATTTGCTGTGATTGTACTTGACAGACTACTGATAATTTGCTTTAGTCATCTCCCAATTTTCACCTTCTGTATCATATTGCATTTTTGACAAAACACTGCTCTTGCAGCGTTTAATAATCTAACTAAACCTGTTCATAAGATATTGTTTATGTCCTGTTGACTAGTGTTGTCAGGCTGGTAGTTCCTGGTTCGAATCCCACCTGAGTACGTCTTTCAGCCTGGAAATTGACCTTGACACCGATGTGTTGTTGGTGACACTATGGTGAAATGGCTGACAGGTTGCTGAAAACCATGTTAAATAAGAAAAATTACTTGCTCAAGTAGAAGTTTTCATGTGGTGAAATGATCATAGAATTGTCCATTCTATTCTATATCAGTGTTTACACTACTTTTGGGAGATAAGGTATAGAGTTTGTAAATGAGGACGCTTTGTAAAACGGTATGTGGTCACATCAGTTGCAGTCCTGAGATACAGCATAAAAAATGTGGTGAAACTCCTGACACTTAAACATAGCCTTGGCACTGGAGGCCATTGGAAGAACAAGATGACCAAAAAGCTACGAACACAGTATCTAAAAGGCAGCATGTGGACTCTTTCATTGGAAACGAAAACCATGTCAAACCTCAAATCACTCACTCACTCTTTCATTGCAAAAAACATTGTGTAGAAACCGTGCTGGACCTAAGAGGGCACTGGATTTCCATTGTTGAGCAATGAAATCATGTTGGAGAGACTGCAAGTAAAAGAAGTTTGGACTCCGTTCACTTTCAGTTTAGGGATTTTGGGCACACTGATCTTGCATGGATGATGGTGTTCTTGGGTTTGTGAATTTAGTTCCTGTAAGATGCAAGTTTGTCAGAAAAAGCTTTTTGTTTCTTCCAGAGTATCAAAATGTGAGCCAGTTCTGTGCTCCATGGACAAATCAGATGCATGAAGAACAAAGTCACCTCTCTTCATTTTCTCATAATCTGAGCAAACCATCGCCTGTGAGGAAAAAATACCCGTGTCCCAAGTGCATGAAAATATTTTCAGATGCGGGAGCATTGATAAACCATAAGCAAGCAATTCACGATCAGATGAGATTTCCTTGTGTTTGTGGAAGGGTTTACAAATATAAACCTGGCCTGTTGAATCATGTCAAAACCTGTACCCTTGGAGCCATAAGATGCCAGAAATGAGTGTGGTTATTTATACTGTGTGAAAATACAAGATGAACTTGCTGATGCATGGAAGGTGTGATATTACTAGATGGCATGTGTCCTTAGAGTATCAGCTATTTCCTTAATTGGATCTGGGTGGCGCAAATGATGGTCTATTACAATCACTTACAAAGTCATATTTAGGAATTAAAACTGGAGAAAAGCTTTGTTCAGCTGTTGGTGGTGTCAAACTTTTCTATTCAGGCCTCCAGTTGACATGTTCAGAAACTTGTGTGACTAACTGAGTTTTGATGTGTTTGCAGACATTAAACTAACTCCATTTCAGATACTGTAGATCTAGTGATGTTTTTGTTTCTAATATAATCAACTGTCAAGGGGGGGGTGTTGCTGAAATACTGGCCACTTGGATATCAAACCACAATTTCAGTCACTGACTCTACCTTTGGTAGTGTAATAGAATAATTATTCCAAGTTTAATTGAGCAGTGATAACTGATTTATTTAATTCACTACATGGTTAAAAGCTTTGCTTTTTGGAGGTTTGATTATTTGAAGAAAAAATATAATTATTTTTATCTGCTGATGATAAAGCTCATGTTGAAACTTGCCGGACATTGCACACAACTGTGTTTTGCCTTTCTGTCTTTATTTGGTGGTCATGAAAATGAACAACAAGATTCTTAAATGGGATACCAACCAGAGTGTTTTGTTATTTCAGATAGTCATTATTTTGGCGCCGCTTTCAGAGACCTCCATCATCTGAATAACCAACGAGTTCCTCATCATATAAACAGAGATTCTCAAGGAGCCACCGGTTCTTATCCTTGTACTGAATGTGATAGAGTGTTTATGAACTCCATGGCTCGGAAATATCATATTGAATCTGTTCACAAACAGATGAGTTTCCCTTGTGTTTGTGGCAGAACTTACAAGTACCGTACAAGCTTACGAAATCATGTAGTTGGAAATGCTCATTGTTCACTTCTGATGAACAAGCTTAATGAATGAGGCAATTCATGAGTAGTATCCTTGGACTTCAGCTGACTTTTTCTTCCTTTCAGGTTTTCGTGGATACGGGGGAGGTCAGTTTTCAGTCTCGAGTGATGGTCATGGTTTATCCCACAGTTCACGACAAGTTCATGCCAGATACCCCTGTGCTAACTGTGATAGAGTATTCACAAACTCAATGACGAGAAAGTACCACAATGAGACAGTTCATGAACAGTTGTCCTTTGTGTGTGCTTGTGGTAAAATGTATAGATACCGAACAGGTCTTCAGAGGCATCTGAAAAGCAAACAGTGTTGTGGGTCATTGAAAGGAGGACATGACAGTGGTCATTCGTGAGATCTTTAATTTCGTAAATCGAAACTCTGCAGTTTGTTTCACCTGATGCAGGTTTTTGCACCTATTGCATATGATCTTTCGACAGTTTTAAAGTGTAGCAAGAAACTTTGGGTAGCTACAATGCAGTAATGAGAGAACTCTTGTTCCTTTGTAGGTTATCCTTGGTGTGAAATTGTTCCAGGTGATCCCAAAGGCATTCAAGACAATTCATATAATGCTTGGACGGATAGGAGTGGGTGCATGAAAACAAAGTCAGTGGGATCTTTTCCTTGTGAAGAATGTGATCGTATTTTCATGAATTACCATGCCAGGATGTACCACATAGAAACAGTTCATCGGGGAGCTACTTTTCCTTGTGTTTGTGGAAAGGTGTATAAGTATAGGACAAGTTTAAGAACCCATATGAGAGTCTGTTCAGCAGCATATGAAACAAGATCTACTGGCAATAGTTCAAAACACTAGTGTTGTTCACATGCACAATTAGAAAGGAGTTTTTGTTGCTTTCAGATGTTGATGAACTCGACAGGACTCTCTCCTCAAGTTCAAATCAAGTCCGTACTGATCATGAATTATATCCATGTGGAGAATGTCATCGAGTGTTCATGAATCATGTTGCCCGAATATACCACATTGAGACTGTTCATAAGGGAATAATTTTTACATGTCTTTGTGGAAAGGTTTACAGATACAGAACTGGCTTGCAAAGGCACCAGAAGACTTGCCAAATATGTCTGGTTGCTAAGCAATGAATTGTTGACTTTGTCCCTCTTAGGATCTCTTGTTGAACAGTTTGGTTCAAGGATAGAATACTCTTGGTTTGATTTCTTTCCAGAACCAGTGGCTGCTTTTCACATTACTCTAAGACTCTTTAGTATTATTTTGACTATGATTGATGGTTAGTCAGTACAGGGGAAACCTTTGTCCTTTCAGACGTTTCCAGCTTTGGTTGTCCTACTTATGATGGATTCCAGTTTGGTAGAGGAAATGAATCCCAAAGCTCAAGAAACTGCATTCAACAAGTTCAATATCCTTGTTCTTTTTGTGGTAGGACTTTCGCCAACTATACTACCAGAGAGTTTCACGTTGAGTCTGTGCATGAAGGAAAGAAGTTTTCCTGTGCTTGTGGTAAAGTGTACAAATACAGGACAAGTATATACAAGCACTGGAGACAAAGTCCAAAGTGTGCACATACAAATGCTTTGAATTAGAATGTTGACTGTCCTTATCCTATGAAAACAGCAGCTGATCTAATTGTCATTAAGTTTAGTTGTCTCAAGTCTCGAACATTGAACAGAAATGTCGAATTTTGTGTTTATTGTGTTTCTTTATGTAAAGTTGAAGGGCAGATAATAAAATAAATAGAATCCTGGGGTAAGATTCCTCTGCACATCATTTTGACCAAAAAGAACACTTGTCAATGTCAGCAGAAGTATGCTCTTTATATTTGTATCACCCTTTCTCTCAACTTGTGTTATTCTTCGCATAATTTTTTTTTTTTTTTAACTCAACTGGTCTCGGCTGTATAATATGTACATTCCATGAGTAAAGCTCTGGTGCCAGCCAGGCAATTGGAGGGACATTAGCAAATTATGGGAGCCAATACATAACAATCATTTTGAAGGCACATGAATATTAGGCAAGGGGTAGATTAAAAAACCATTGTTTAATGCCTTGCTTCAGAAATTGATTTCATTAGATTGTTGGTTGTATCTGGGCGAGTTTCATGAGAAGGAAAGCAGAAGGACAGCACATTCTTGTTTGCTGAGACCCCGTGAGACTTCTGGGGAGTGACGTGGTGTCACGTAGATGGCATAGGGCCTCAGTAACCAAATGCTTGTCGTAAAAGGCGACTAAATGGGGATAGTTTTCTTTCAATTTCTTTTCTATTGATCCCTTTTGTGAACTGTCTTTTCGCTCGATGTGTACGATGCGCATCGCGTTGCTTTATGGCCGAAATATGTCCCCTGCAACGTAAATTATCATTTCAACTCAACTCTTGTCTGCTGAGAAGTATCAGCGGCTTGAGCTAGTCAACAGTGCTCAAAGCAAAACCAACGATGAATATAATGCTGCTAAACAATTTGATATGTCAGCTATTGAGAATGTGGAAAAATTGAAAAAGAAGAACACAGGCGAAGAGCCAAACCTTTACTATGTCACCAAAGAACTCTATGCTAAGATCCATGAGGCTCATGTGCAACAAGGGCATGGTGGTATCAACAAAATGTTGGCCCACTTAAAGAAACATCACTCTAACATCACTCAGTAAGCAGTTAAGCTGGACATATCCTTCTGTGATAAATGCAGACACAGGCACAACAAAGCCAGCAGCAAAATTGTAGAAGTAAAGCTGGTAATCCAATCTTAGCTTAGGGGGGGCAGAACGATTAAAAACAGTAAAGTTAGTAAAATGTGCGGAAACCATGACCATTGGTAACTGCTTGCACCCTATGTCTCCTACTTTCATTGAATGATCCTTTTGGCAAACAATTCCACTTCTGTATGTAGCCAGAGTTTAAAATTTTGTGACTGAATAAAATCGGAAAAAAATATTTTGGGGCAGCAAAGCTGTCGTGGTGAACTGGTATGGGGGTCTTTGGGGGCCTCTCCTCAAAGAAATTTTGAAATGAATATTTTAAAAACAGTCATTTGGAGCATGCCTGGATGAAAATCTATAAAGTAAGCAGTAGTAGAATATAATTGTAAGTCTGAGGTGTGGGGAGGTCATCGTTAATGACAGGATGATGTGTGAAAAACCTAGTTTCTTACTTTTCATGAGTGTGAGTGAATCAAGTGCAGCTAATGAATGTTTTGCACATGTGATCATAATTTTCTGACAGTGATTCTGTAAGAGCCTTGTTGGGTCAAAAATCACAAATTTTAAAAATGTCCATCAATGCCAACGAAAAAACTAGGATTTGATTTGCTGGTGCTAAACTTTTGTTCGTTGGTACATGTGTTTTGATGTGGTGTAAGCCACTACAAGTTTTTTTTTGTATGCATATATGTGATTTCAAAATAAAAATCTTGTTGCAAAGAGATTTATTTTGTTTTGATATGCTTGGGTATTGCAATTTTGCCTTTTTAATATAAATCCACTGGAGTCATCAAATAGTTCAGGGAATGTTGGGTGATGAAAAGACTGTCAGCTCTGGTAGTTTTATGGTAATATGTGGATCATGTTCCTCTTGCGTCTGAGACAGATGTTTGACATCAAGTTGATACTCATGGTATGGCTGAAATATCACTGAAAACTGTCGAAAGTACAATAAAGTTCCAAGTGTTTGAAGTGCACTTGAACTTTTCTTCAAGGTTGGATGAATTTTGGAGTGGACTTGAAATCTCATGTTGGTCTTGCTCATGTTGTTTGGAACGTGAAAATATTTTAGGACCTTTGTTGCAGTATCTTGGTTTCTACACATCATTTTGCAAAATACTTTATGTGCAAATGTTTCATTTTCAATCTTTAATATTGTCATTTTGGTCTGAGGACACAGGGTATTTTTTGTTTTAACATTTTTTATCAGCGTTTATTGACCTCCAGATGTCAATTATTAGCATTGAACTCAAATTTATCATTACTTTTGTAAGCAATTCATTAACAAAAAAATTAAATTGATTGGCAAACTGTGCTGCAAAACTGAACAAAAAATACCCTGGTACAGAGATATGCAAGAGTTGATTGATCTTTTTCACAACACATATTGGGCAGTGCTGGAGATTACTGAAATTTAAATCATTTTGAGACTCTTGCATGTTTCTGCTGTTTCAGGTGACAATTTCTACCTTGACCAATCAGTGCAGAGCATGTCGGGTGACCGTCGTGGACGAACTGCATTTATGACCCAAATGCCTTCTGATCGTTACTTCCCAAAGAAAAGGAAACTAGACATTAAATCAATTGAGACCAAATTTTTTGCTTTACTTGAAGTAGAAAAAGCAGAAAAGTCAAAGACCCAAATTGCAAGGCAATTTGGTATCCCACAAAGCACATTGTCAACTTGGATAAAACATTCCGAAAGAATTAAGAGCACTTACCTGGACAGTAATTCTTGTCCGTTTCGTAAACGACTTCAAGGTGTTCGCTATGGAGATGTCGAAAGTGCAACGCTTCAGTGGTTTAAAAATGCTGTTGAAAAACGGGAACGGATATCCGGTGCCATATTAATGACCAAAGCTCAGGAAATAGCTTTGCAAAGAGGCTATGTAGAGTTTAAGGCAACAACGGATTGGTTAAATCAATTCAAATACCGGCATGGTGTAAACTTGCCAAGCCAGGAGAACTGTCCAGTTTCTCGAAAGACCCACCATTATGATGGTCAAACAATGGAGTCTCCTACTGATGACCTTTAACCTCGATTCCTTTGAAAGGACTTCACAGAATGTACTTGTTCACAGAATGTAGGGCTAGTTGCATATGATAAGTTGATGCTAGAAAATCGAACAGGAATCTGCTTCTTACTTTTTGAACTGTGCAATGATGGTTTTTGGTCATCTGGTGAAATGCTTTTTACAATCCTTGATTCATGTATGGAAATATGTTTAGATTGTAACAATTACTGGTTTGATTGACATCTGCAATGTTTGCAGAACAAATAAGATGCATTTGTGAAGCTGTCAAATGGTTTGTTCACCACGCTTTGTTTTGGCTTGCAGTGAATGTAATAATTCCACTTGCCTTTAATGTTTGCATGTGATTCCTGTTCAGAAAGGGTACCAAACAGCTGAATGAAGAGTGACACTGTTTTAAGTACTAATGAAGTTCAGCAGCTAGAAGGTTAAAATAATTTAAGAGGAATGTGGGCAAGCATGCTGGTCTCAAAGTGGAAATATTTTATCTGGGATATTGGACATTTTTGTTATGGAAGACACTTGAAGTTAAGCCAGCAATTTAAGAATTGCTTTTGTTATTTTCAGAAAACGCCTTGTCTTCTAGATGCCAGAAAAATGAACTTCCTTGGAAATGTGACTCACAATTTGTTCATTCTGCCTATTCTTTTGATTCTCAAAAGTTAAATTCAGCCGTCTATGCGAGCATGATGATGAGAAACCAAACTGATAGTTCCGTACCTTTCAGTAATGTCCAGAGAAATTCAGCTCAAAAGAAGGGGGAGTATCGCTGTTGGCAGTGTGACCGAGTGTTTGCTAATTCTGGGACAAGGTCAAATCATATGAATGCTGAACACAATTTGAGGACTTTCTCTTGTATCTGTGGTAAAGAATATAAATACAGAACTGGTTTGAGAATTCATAAGAGAACTTGTTCTGTTTCTCGGATGCAAGTTCTGCCTGACAACTACCCTGTTTGAGTTAGCTTTCAGAGAGGTCGGGACTTCTATATTTGTAGGAGGACAAGTTGTTGGTTAGTGAATGAATATTGATGATTTGTAAAAACAATTTTAACAGAACTCTGGACATTTTTCGTGATTCGTGCTTTCATTGATCAGGATCAGTTGTGATTTCTTTTCAAGATTATGTCACAAATCACTTACATGTGCTTTGGTTGGAGAAGTAGGTCTTCAAACCATAGCCATTCATAATAAATATTGTGATAAACTAGTCTGTTCGTTTGTTCTTGATGATTTCACCTTTAAGAAAATGAATAGCTTGTCATCCCAGGAATCTGCTAGCCTTGGCAGTTGTCAGTTCACATCCTGCCCTGGTACCAGATGGAAGATTGACTCCTGAAACTGATGTCATGACACTGTGGCAATATGACTGAAAGACTGGTAAAAACTATATAAAATCCCAAATCACTCATTTCCTTTGTGAGAGAGATATGAAACTCAACTGCCCATTTACATTTTGCAGTTAATCACAAAGTCGTCATCCTTGGGCAGATGATTTTGTTAACTGTAAAATAAGAATTTTTTTTGCATTCCGGTTGTTGTTTATGAATTTACAAATAATGTAATTTATTTTCTAATAACATTTACAATATTGGTGCAGGATTGCCAAAGGTCATGTTAAATCCAAAATCACTTGCTCCGCCAACACAGTTTAAAGATATTTTCTGAGGTTCTTGGACGTTTGGACTTGTTATCAACATTGCTGGATGCCAGTAGATGTCCCAGATGAATTGTGGTGCCTTAGGTTATTGTCATTTGCCTGAATTAGAGTGCATTTTCAGGAAAAGTTTTGAGGAGGTTGAAATATAATGTGCATATCTTTAAACTGTTAATCTGTTCAGGTATGTCTGCTTGCAAGAAGTTCAGGTTGACCAGTTCTAGTTCAGCTTTGTTTATTTCAGACTATTTGGAGAAGACAACTGGCTTCAAGGGTGCAGAAAATTTGGGAATTGGAATAATGACCTCAGCAGATAATAGTCCTGCTTATGGACGCTGTTTTCCTTGCAATGAATGTGGAAAGGTTTTTAGCCGTGCTGATAACCGAGCTGCCCACAAACAGTCTGTTCATGCAGCAACAACCTTTTCCTGTGTTTGTGGAAAGACATACAGATATCGTAGTGGCTTTAGGCAGCACAGATTGAAATGTGCTCAAGGGTATCTGTTAGAACCAATTGTGAAGTCAGTGAAAGCTTAATTTTAAGCAACTCTTGTGTCTGTTCAGTATCTCAGCTGCACTCCTTCATGTGTTTCGTCGGAATCATCTGACTGTTTTGACCATTGTATAGTTGATGTTTTTTCATCACAGAAATTCTCTGAAATCTATCATGTGGATTGTCTTTCCGGATAATGGTTGTCTTTTCTTTAAGGTTCATGGAGTTGAGTTCGCATCAAATGAAATCTGGCATTGCTTTCCAGGGTAAAGGAAGGGAATGTTTCATTTCTGATTGTTTGAGACTTTTTGCAAGCTGTGTGTTCTTCATGTTTGATGGCCTTTCAGTTTTTGCATCAATTAAATTTGAAGGGCAACTTAACCATGTGTTTTTTTATGGTTGTGTCAAAGGTTATAACCATTCAACTGATATATTTAGCATGATGCAATTAACTGGTTTTGCATCATATTATCATCAGCTTTGCTCGTATTCACCAAAGGCAGTAAGTACTGCATGAAGGTGTTCTCAAAATATAGCTATCTTTGCACACCAATCTTGGAAATGGCTCAAGTGAACACATTGTTCTTTTCAGATTTGGACGGAAATACAGAAGTGATTCGATCACCTAAATTATCATTTGAGTCTGTTCAGCTGTTAGGAAATCAGTATCCAACTTCACATGACCGGCCAGAGATTCATTTGGATTTCAGTGGCAATTTTGAGGTTGCCAGGAACAGAATGTGTGATCTTTGTGGGAAGGTATTCACAACTTCCAACAATAAGAAGTTGCACATGGAGTCTGTACATGGACATGCAGCATATCCTTGTGTGTGTGGCAAAGTGTACCGATACCTAAAAAGTTTAAATAGACATAAGAAGTCTTGTTTGGCTGAGGATACTTCAGTGGTTTTTTCGTCAGTGCAATGATCCTTACCTCTTGTACAGGTCGGCAGGTGATCAGCTTGCTTTAACTGTTGATACTGGACCAACAATTGACTTCACTGTACCTGAAGATCTCATTTCAAGTTGCCATATTCTTATCACTGTGTCCTTGTATTTTGACAATAATTCATTATAAATTACAGTCATGGTCAGTGTTTCATTTGAAATGGTGGCTGAACAGAATGTAGAAAAAATTAATAACCAAGTTTCATAAATTTCTGTTGATTATGCCTCCAGCAAAATAAGCATTTTGTGTTGGATGGAGGTGGGGAAGGTGGGGGTGATGGAAAGTGAATTGTTGAACATTGTTTAATACTTGAATAGTCTGGTGTGTTGAACCCACATTTGGTTTCCTTATTGATTGCAGGTTTCGGAAATGAGTCAAGAATGAGTATGTTCGGACTTGGTATGCAGGATTATTCTCTTGGCACGAGAGATCCCCGCCAGTATCGTCCATGTCAATATCGATGTGATCACTGTGGCAAACTGTTCACTGGTGTGCAGAATAAACGCTTACATGAAGAGGCCGTGCATGGAAATGCTTCTCATGTTTGCACTTGTGGAAAAGCATACCGATATCCTCGAAATCTTTACAGACATCAGAAAGTGTGCATGGAATTTCATCAAACTTCAAAGAATAATGCTATGTGAGACTATCTGGCTGGCCACTTTCCATCTTCAGACATGAACTTTGAAATGGTTGTAGTTAAAGCCCAAATATTACATACCTGATACATTGCAAACACTAGAATATTCTGCCACTCTCATAACTTTTTATCTCTTGCACATCTCCCATATTCTCAAAGCTCAAAATCAGGAAAGACTACCTTTTTGTTGCTTTCAGATATGAGCATGGTGCGAAGAATTGCAAAATGGGGATCACATCAACAAATCTTCCCAAGTTTAGGACGGTTTTCAGATGCTCCTGATCAGTACTTAGTACAGTTGGGAAGGCAAGGTTCAAAAGCGATTCACCATTGGCAATGCGAAGAGTGTGGGAAGACATTCCTCACCCACCAGAATAAGATGGTTCACATTGAGGCTATTCATAAGCATATTGCATTCCCTTGTGCATGTGGAAAGGTTTATGCCTACCAGAAAAATCTGTGCAGGCATCAGAAGAGCTGTCCATACTGCAAAACTGGTGTAGAAAGGCAGTACCCTCTGAACTACTTTTGAGTTGAGATACTGCTTTGTGTTCCAAGGGACGTTATAACATTCTTTGTGTTGTATGTGACATGGTGATTTCTACATTGTTGAGTGACTGTTTGACATTGATATTCACAACTGACACTGACTTGGCAGTTGTATACAGGGTAATAGCGCTTGACTTTCAGCAGTAGCCTTGAAGAATCTTCTTTTTTTTTTTAAATCTTTGAAACATACTATTAATTTTTAATGATGTTAAAAAGAAACCTGAACTTGTTTTAGTCAACAGCTTGACAGAATTGTTATTTTGTGTGAAATATCACCTTTGCCAGTTTATAAAAGACCTACTTCATAATTATTTTCCTTTGATCATATTTTTTTTTGGGAAATATGTTTTAAAAATAATTAATAGTTTCACAGCTTCAAATTGATGAATGGTCATGATTTGTTGAAAGGATTTTCTTTAAACTTAAATTCTTGAAAATTGATTAAATTGATACTTCCTTTATCTTGTGTGAACCATGTACCTTTGACAAGTTTTTTTCCCTTTTTATGGAATTACGAAAGTACCAGTAGTAATGTCAGTCAATAGAGTTCAGGTTAAGTATTGTACCATCAATATTTGGCAGATTTTCCTTTTTGACAGTGATTGAAGCTTTGAGTGTGAGCATGATTTAATTTGATCTCAAAACAAATTTGTCCTGAAGATGCCGGAAATGTCTTATCAGAAATACCAGTTCGAGTTTCAAATTGTCAACTTTAATGTTTCAAATGTCCAGAATACACATTCCATTGTTTAAAGGATAAATTTGCATTTCATAATCAATGAATAAACTCTCTAAATTAGCCATCAACTCCAACCCGTAATGAGTGTCTGAAGTTATGCAGAAACATGTCATTAGGGCCTGGAGGCATATTGCTGGGGGTGCCAGGAAAGTTGACTTGGAGTTCAACTCTACAATGAAAAATGTTAATGGAAACACTTATTTCTGCAACCAGCGACATTTTCAGGACGTTACATTAAATTGCAAAATTAATGACGTTATTAGGTCAAGCAATCTGATCACTGGGAAGCACTGAAGACAGTTCAATAAATGAAAACAGCAGACGGCAAGAAAAACCTATTCATGAACAAAAGTGCATTGTTATCATTGGTGTTTGTGATTTCTATAGGTTACGGCTTGTGGCACTCCCAGGTTATGGCTTCCAACTCTTGGGCGGTATATGGAAACCAGGCTATAATATATCTTCTTGCACAAATGGAAAACACAAGCAGATTGGAATAGACAATTATCTTTTATTACTTTCAGGTGTAGAGGCTGGTTATTCTGGCAGTGTTGGGCCACAGAACCCAAGATTAGGTCATCGTATTGGAATTGACAGTTCATATGACAAGAACAGTAGTAGCAAGCTGTGGCAATGTGAATACTGCAACAAAACCTTCACAAGAGCTGAGAATATGAGACTCCATATTGAAGGCGTACATAAGAACGTTACACATCCTTGTATTTGTGGTAGAACATATAAGTACCCAAGAGCTTTGAGCAGGCATAGGAAGGAGTGCATGATAGTACTGATGAGTCGGTCGCCAAAACCTGATGGCATGATGTTAAACTTTCAACAACTGTCGGATGACCTTGCTTGACGCCATACACATTTTGAAAAGACAAAAAATAGTGATAGAATTGGGTTTGACATGTTCTTACTGTGCCACTGGTTCAGCTTTGAAATTGAAGGCCAAAATTGAAAAGTTGTGTTAACTTGTTGCACAGTGAGATCATACTTTCTGGTGGCAAGTCAAAAATTATTTGAAAGAGGAGTATACCTCAGTCTTAAATTTAAAAGTTTGAAAGACTTTCTGACTCTTGGTTCATGAATGTGTTTCAATGTTTGCATCATGTATGAACAAATCTGCCAAGAACAGTTCTCTATTGTAACATAAATGGATGAAACCCATGTCTATATTGTCATTCCTGTCATCAAATAACAATATGCTGCATAAAGGTGATCATCTGTACCGTATGGGATACTCAGCGAGGCATTTAATAAAAAAGTGATTTTATGATGGTGTTTTGGTCTTTTGCTTTTAATCAACATTTACTGTTTATATTTAGTTTGAAATCATGGGACAAGTTGTAATAAGGACTGGTTCTGTATTTTCAGACTTCACAAGTTCTGATCAGGCAGTTCGGGTTTATACTGGTACTAGCCAAGCTACTTACCGTTGGGCATGTGTGCACTGTGAGAAGACATTTGCGAATCGGCCCAATCTGAGGGTGCATGTGAAGGCAGTTCACGAAAATGTAACACATTCATGTATTTGTGGCAAGATCTACAAGTATGACAGGGGTGTCAGAAAACATCGGGCTAGGTGTGAGTTTTACAAGAAACACAACAGTTAATGTTAACTTCAGTTGCGTTGATGCCTGTGCAGGATGATTTTCAACATTGATAGTGATTTGAAGAACCACCAAGAACATTATATATTTCCTTATCAAAATCGCAAAGATGTTTGTGCTGGAATGGATCCAATGGCCTTGATAATGATCACCTTAGTTTTCATCAGCTTTAAAATTTGTGCTGGTGCTGCTAAAGATGAAAAAGTGATTAAAAAATACCAAGAAAGTGATTAAGTTCAAAATGATACAATGAACAGACTTTACCTGGTCCAGGGTTTTACCCTAGTAAATATTTATGTGGGTCCAGGGGACCCCTAATATTTACTTTTTGGGGTCCCAAGGTATGAAATATGGGTCCCAATTTCAG
>JAUELE010234329.1:0-11829 GCA_031471655.1 Diodora aspera
CATATATTTGCAAGTGAAACGTTTCCGAAGGTCTACGAATATTTTCAAGATTCTGTCGGAAAGTTCGGAATGCATTTTTGTCTGTTTATGGCGTGGGGTTCCCAGAATACATGAAACTATGCAAGACGCTGTTAAAATGCACACATGTTACATCTGTTGTGTATTATTCGCGGTATACGTATGTACATACTTTTATCTATATTTATCGTTCTTGTTTGAAAAGAAAACATTGAGTTTGACCACGTATCCAACTTTAATAATTGTAGCACCACTCCTTTTCTAAGCCTATCTTGCATCATCCAATGCTCATTATAAATACACTGCATCTCAGTCCATATTCGACCCTTTGGCGCTTTCGGGGAGTGACGTGGCGTTACTATGAAAGAATAAACCCCCAGTAACCCAATGCTCGTCGCACAAGGCGACTAAAACTGGGATCTTTTGCTTTCACTTTTCTTTCTATCAATCTTTTATTATGCCTCGATGCGTTTCTTCCACATCGTGTTACGTTATGGCTGATATATTGCACTTGCAGCGTAAAATATCCTCTAAACTCTGTCGCGGGCTTACTTCGTCTCACACAAATGCTAATTATATCTCTCCATATTCATCATCGTTTTGTGAGTCTTCCCCTTTTGCGTTCAGTTATACCGTTGCCTGTGGTTAATGTTATACTTTACCTTCAGTTCGCTCCTGTTTTCAAAATTCGTTTTAGTTCTAGAAACAACAATCTTGGCCGTCACCGATAATGTGTCTAGGGACTTCAATACTCCTTTCCTTGTCCGGACTTCGCTTGAGAAGGGTTTTACAGTAACGGCCTGTTCGCTCAGATGAGGTTTCTCAAAATTCGCTCGCCATCAAAGCGTACATAAAATATTTCAGAGAAGCTGTCATTCAGAACTTCAGACGAATCTATTTCACTTACCTTGTGAAAAATTTCTGTCAGCATAAATATAATCGTTTTCCACTTTACTCAAAAGCATTTCCTCCGTTATGATTTGAAAGAGACATGGCCTGGTATTAAACGTTCGCTCCGCTTGCTGAAGAAATAAAAATCTGCAAACAGCCTGAGTATTGCGTTGCCTGTTCGAGTTCCATACGAAGGGATTGATCCAAACTCTTAATCTCTCTGAGTTGAAAACATCGATCTCTATTAATATTGAAAAGAAGCGCTACAATGTATCGACTCATATTTCCAAAATATAAACATGAATAACCCGTTGGCTCTTTTCCCAAAAATTCGTAACAACGATTTGGTGTCGTCAGTATATAGGCTACATGTACATATACAGACTTTACTGTTATTAACAGCATCATTTTAATCTATTCAAACGTCTTAAACGTGCTTATTCACTTCCACCCTTTTGCTTAATTGTTTACATCTGTGTTATGAATTGGTCGGACTGTGATTCGCATAAACGTGCTTGTGTGGATCTAAGTGTGCACGGTGTTATGATTTGCTTCGATGTATTTTTTAACTTGATTCATTGGTACTTGTGTGGTATTTCTGTAACCTTGGTGACGATGTAGATACTGCACAGTTACCTCCCTTCAATTGTAACCGCCGGTAGACTACTGTTACAAGGTATATAGAATTAGTTGTCGCGCAAATAGTACATTAGCTCGGCCAATTACAATGTACATACGTAAGAAAACTCTAGTAATTAGTGGTGAAGGTAAATGTATATAAGACTGGTAATGTACACGCATCAATGAACGTCCGTTGACTTGTTGAATTGGTATTTCGTCCTCGAACTGATCTCTGTGTCGTTTCAGTCGAATTCCAGCCAACAGTAGACTAATTCACATACACGTACCGGGTTTTCTAATGGAATGCAAGGGTTAACAGATAGACCAGCCATAGATTAAACAAAAATGTCAGAGGATTTTAGGCTTTGTACCGGTCTAATTAAGGTCATACTTTCGCATTTTTAGAGTGAACGAGTGAGTGATTTGGGGTTTGACGTGGTTTTCGACAATCTTGCAGCCACGTGACCACGATCTCACCAACATCACGTCGGTGTCAGGGCTCCTTGTCTCTCTGGGCTGAAAGAGAGGTGCCTGGGCGGAACTCGAACCACAACCGCCAAGGCTGACAGATTGCTGGGCCGATGCGCTAACCACTGTGCCATCCCGTGCCCCTACATTGTTTAGAGAGTAGTATCTGTACCATTTGCCGCGAATTGCCTTATTTCCGCGCTTTCTTGATGAGAGTCTCTGATATGTTATGAAAAATATGTTAAATCTGACCAGTTGACAAGCTTTTCCCATGGGCTCGCCAGAGTTTAGAAGGAGGGCGCGTACCGGACCAAATCCCCCCCCCCCCCGCCCCCGTAACCCCACCTATGACTACCAAAAGTCAAAATTTCGGATCTGGAGAATGCGCATTCAGACAATACATAATAGTTAAATGTAAAATTTGGCGCTTTTAAAAATATAAAAATTACTGATTCGACAAGAAAGCGAAAAGAAAAGAGAAATCACGTGTTTATCTTTTGTCCGACAGTTGTCTTCGATATCTCTGCTCCCGGTCAGGTAGGATTCGTTTGTTCGAGCCCGGGGAAATATTTCACTGCCGTATCAAATACGCATTAATAATTAACTATTGGCTTTTTTATCTGATGTGATGTTTAACGAGATAGGTTGAGCAAACGAAGGTTCATTATCTGACTGGTCTGTTGTTTGTTCAGCGCTCTGTTCACATTGCCAGAAACAGAGTCCCCGGATCACATTCTGAAAGCTCCCTCCAAACGCTGAAGAGTGACACGTAAATTGAAATGTTCGATCTCTTGAGATCGTGTTTGTTACATACAGATTATTTATACAACGCTAAATGGACCTCGATCGGAATTAACAGAGTTCTTAAGCATAGATTTGGTATGACAGTGTTCTGAGAGAGAGAGAGAGAGAGGGAGAGGGAGAGCGTGGGAGAAAGAGAGAGAGAGAGCTAGAAAGAGAGGGGAGAGAGAGAAGAAGAGAGGACGAGAAAGAGAGGGAGAGAACATGAGAAGATAGAGAGAAAGAAAGAGGATATAGAGAACGAGAGAGGGAGCGAGAACAGGACAACGAAAAAAGCAACTTTATCTTATGAGTTCTTGTGTTAAAGGTTTCTGACACAATCTTTGCTCAGTATGTATAGACAATACAACTATCCCGTCCCTAAATATACCATCAACATGTATCTCTATCTAAAAGCTAAACCGTGTATTCCATTTTCATTCTTCTATTTATATCAAATTGTCGTCAAGATATATTTCAACTCTCTTAATTGTAAGGCTTTAGGGGGTGTTCTCCTACTAAGAACAATATGCCCTTTAGGAGATTTGCAGCTGACAAACCTTATACGTAAACGTGGGTCAGGATTTAGCGGTATTCGTGGATACCTGACTTGTCATCTCAATCATCACCGTAAAGTGACGCCGGAAGTACGGGAACATGGTTTCAGTGTACCTACCTGTGAAAACGATTAAAATTCGGATATGTTGCTTTCACTTGTCTTTTTAAAGATTGTAGATATCTGTGTTTAACTGAAATACTAAGCAACTTTATGACTGAAAGATTGCTTCCCGGGCGTGCATTCATTTAACATATCAATATATCGGTGTCAGTTACCAACAATACCACACAAACAGTTGGTGAAAATAATGCTCTCCTGGGTTCGGAAGTTGATATAGGTTATGTCATCCGACGACGACGGGTTTGGTCGTTAAATTATTTCAATATATCACACGGAGTTCGTGGCTGATTATCAGTGAATCAGGGGTTGATTATCTGAAATATTGCCCCCTGAAAACAATACAGATAATCGCATCATGTGATAATTTTTAAATATAGTTAAGTCCACCTGCACTGCATGAATACTTCCTGTTCTTCACCATAAGTCACATTTAATGGTCAGCAATAATAACCTATTTAAAAAACGAGATGCAATTAAATTGATGTGAAGTATGCATAAATGCATTGCTAATTACATGAGTCACATTTTCATCAACCAAATCACAAAGCGTAGACAAGGTAATTATTTAGGATACAAAAAGTGATGATTTCAAAGATTATTTCACATATGGTACATGTACGTTATTTTGACAACGCGTTATAAGTGAAAATTAATTCTTCATGTGCACATTAATTTTGCACAACCTAACGAACAATATTATTATAATATACTGACGCGCAAAAGAAACGACACCAAGATTTAGAGTGACTACTGAATACATTCACACTCACACATTCACCCCCCCCCCCCACACACACACACGTTGGAATCTACAACAGATATCCCTTCAGAAATAGGAAGTTTTATCAATGACATGATGTCAATCAAATTATACTTATTGAAATCCAAGAATCCTTTTGATCAACAATGGCATAAAGACGTAAGGGAAATAATAGAAATTATTTGGTATCGTTTCTTTAGCACGTCAGTATATTTGCCAGTATGTCGTACATCAAGGTGAAGAAGGTTTGATTGGTTGCTTTGAGGAGTCTTTGGAAGCATTACCATATAAGGAGACTCGGCTCGCAGTGCTGGTGGAAATAAAACTGTTTTATCTTCTGTTCGCAGTCACCATATTTCATTATATTCGATTACATCGTCGTTCCTGGACTCAAGTCTCAGTTGTTACAGGATATTGGAGTCAATTTCTCCGCCAATCTCCGAGAGATCTTTGTATCGTAATGGTTCGTTTTAAACAGGCTTCATCTAACTCTAGCTAATATGCCATTACAGCTTTGTGGTGTCGTTTTGTAAGAAAACACACAGTCAGTATGAGGATCGGGGAAGATACGGTTGACGTCATACAGAATAATAAAAAGGAATACCTTGAGATAAACTTTAAAAATATATTCTAAAGCTTAAATTGTTTATTTTTGTGTTTAATTCTAAAGTGCTATTTCAGAAGCAGATCAAATACTAGATATGAACTATTGGTAAGTGAATTGCCCTTATATGTCCCATTCGCCGCCCACCCCATTCCATTAGCTACATTAGCATTCATATTCATGAGTTTTGGTTGTCTGTATTTAGCCGGTAAATGACTCCAAACTGAAATGATATCGATTTGGAACTCTGTAAGTCGAATTCCCGAATGGGTCGTTTTAAAAATGTAGTAATGCCTTGAACCGAGTATATGTTTATTAATTCTATCTTCAGAGTGTCCTTGGAATGATGTCCGTAATTGTTTCAAGCATAAACAAATATTCAATTTCACGTCAGGAATTGGTCTCTTAATTGCCCATTTATTTGCATTTCCAATATATGGTATATATTTGCGATGGATTTGAGGTAAATCTAGCAATGCAAATATCTTAATCGTTTTGTATTGTCACTGTGACTTGTTTCAGTCACTTGTGGACTGGTGCTCTCACAAAATGCCAAATCCTACGAGATAAATATTCGCAAGGATATAGCAATTAATTATTTCATCTCTTTCCATCAATCCAATTTTCGACTTCTACCAGAGCAAGATTCCCTGCCCACCTCGACCCATTGTTTTTCATCTTCCAGTCCTTCCTCTAAGTTGACCGCTCATCATATCCGGAATCTCCCGGGACCCTCAAATAGTGGTCAGTAAAGATGACCATGTTCCGTATACAAGCAGTTATCTGTCATCACCCAGCTCCTTACTATGAATCAAACTTAATCAAGCCGCACTTACGTTCTTGGTCTCATCAACAGCGGTAATGAAAAGATCCGAATCCGGACATTTTTCCAGGCGGGGTCATGCAGGGTCCTGATCTTGTATTAACCCCCCGCTGGTGCCCGCTGTAGTAATAGTAGGGCAGCTTCTACTCCGCTAGGACTGGACCGTTTGGGTAATGACTATCCGGAACTACTTTCGCTTTGAAAGCATCTCTTGCAAGCAAATAAATGGCTTTAAAGCGAATTGAAGTCGTGCTGTGATATGACTGCTTATTGATTCATCGAGAATCTTCCATAGTTTAAATTCCGATATATAGATGTCGTGGCAGTGTTGACTGTGATCGCCACTGGTGTCGCTGCTTGATCCGGGTTCCAGCTTCCAACTGATGAGAAGGGACATTTCACACGTTATAAGCACTGTGATTTCAGATGATCTGGCTAGTTGGGTTTTTAAAAACATTAGTCATCAAGTCGTCTCGTAGAATCGATGACTTCGCTGCTGTAGGCTGGCACTGCGTGGCCAGGCACGGCTAGTCGGGCGGGGACAGAGTCTTGTGTGAATGTGTTGAGCACGACCAACACGTGCTTCATAGTGATACGAGAGCTTGATCTGAAGCTGCTGTTTTGTGTCCACTAACCATGGACATCTAGCAAGTCAAGTGAACATGACCAAAAGGCGGAGACGGTCTGGAGTCGAACTTGCTATGATGCACTTTTTGAATGGTGGGCACGGCGGCAGCCACGCAGGCAGCAGTGAGCGTGGACACAGTTCGCATTACATGGATATGGAGCTGGAATCGTCCGGAATGGGACCAATGGTCAGGTCAGGACAATTAAAGTAATCCCCTGTTTTGCAAAAATACTTATTTGTATAATTGTGGCAAACAAAATTGACGTGAATATGTTAGGATTTAAATGCAAGTTGATATAACATTTATTTTCTTAAATATGCAATATTCTATATCTTTGCACGCTGCGTACATAAATATTTTGTCTACTTTTACTGCCATGACTACAAGCAAAATTCAAATGAATTTGAAATCAATGCAAATGCAACCTGCTAATTATAACAGTAAATTATATAACAGGATTGCCTACTCCGTTGCAACGTCGCAAGCTGTGGATTCTTTTCTGGTCGATATTCTAGAGTAGTCGTCTCATCCTTGGCTTTTCTGTTGATAGTGTCATCATTTGTCAATATCACGATGGATATTTGATTTCAAATATCACATCTAGAGTTGTTTTAGGCCACAAGACATGCAGTTCTTGCCCCGCTAACAATCTGAGGCGTGCGCTTTTGACGATTGGACAAACCGATCTTTGATTTGTGATTGGTCAAGTATTCTCTGCACAATACTTCCGCACAGCATTGGAAATTTCGTGAGGATTAGACAGTCCGGACTGAAAATGGAAGTGTTCCTATTGTAAGTGAATGTTATACCTATTCTAAATCCGCGTACGTTGTAGCTTGCTGTCAGATCTAAATCCATGTTCTTAGTCGTTCGGTTGTACACTGTTTCAACGCTTGTGCATTAGTTTGTATTGGTATATGGTGGCAAAGATCAGCCTTGTAAGCAAGATTGATGAACAAGCGTAATATTTGGTGTAGATGAAACCGCAAATACAGCGTTTAATTCAAGATTGTCTGTATGAGCGTTTTCATTAACGTCTTTGACATCGAACAATCGTTGGTACATCACTGTGTTTGAAAACAGATTTATGTTAAACAATGTTGTGTAAAAGAATATGTTATCGTATTTGTGTGGCAGTTCGTTCAGCGAGAACTATTTTCATGTTGGTAAATACCGTATCATTAGTTCCGTTTATAGAGGTGTTACATCCCTATTCGTAAGAGGCTCAGTGACAAATGATTGCAAACAAAGACAGAATAATTTCCATACAACTTCTATTAATGTCAATAACCGAGATTGAGACTATGTAATGTAATATGTTTTGTCTTCAAGGAATCTAATATTCAATATGTGATCCTCTGAAGTAATATCTTATAATAAATGGATGCTAATATCCTTGCCCGAGTCCTTCGAACGAGGTTGTAATGTTGTGGACTGCGCGTCTGTCGCTGTGTCTGATAGTGGCGAAAGGATGAGCTGTGTCCCTTTTAAGACGTGTGTCACACGGGCGGATTCATCATTTACAACGTACTACCTGTATTACCAGAGGAGGGAGTTGGTTGACTTATTTGTAGTCTTGTAGTTAGTGATACACAAATATAAGTTGAACCATAACCTGCGCTGGGACTTCACTGAACACGAGAAGTGCAACTGCTGATGGAGGGATGCTAGTTATATAAGATTGTATTTTGTATTCTGATTTTGGGCGC
This sequence comes from Diodora aspera, assembly GCA_031471655.1. NCBI lineage: Eukaryota > Metazoa > Mollusca > Gastropoda > Lepetellida > Fissurellidae > Diodora > Diodora aspera. Next base: position 7,983 of record JAUELE010234329.1, read on the forward strand.
TTCTTGTCACATGGTTTTAATTGTTTTAATAATCATACAGTTATTAATCTCTTACTTTGGCATACGTGTTTGCAATGCACGTAGAAGATGAACGACACCGCAACAGAGTTCGAGCACGGGTGTCATGAATTGCAAGTGCGTGTACCTTACCAACCTCTAAAATGTATAATGAACTGATCTGAGCACGCGGCGCCCACTACCGGATGATATTTCGATATTTCTATTCTATTCTGATCGTGTAAATTTTAAACCTACAAATTTCATGATCAAGATTAAGATATCTTTGAATGGCTTAACAGTATAAGACAATACATCATGTTTATTATCAAGGGCTTTACATCAATTGTATATCTGTTACGGACACGTTTGTATGTAAATTTAGTGACCTATAACTCAGTCATCTGATGTGGATTCGTTCGCGAATAAGCATCCTTGATGCATAACGATGACGATGATGATGATGAAAACACAATTTGCTGCTAAGTATTTCATGTTTTCTAATTCTCCAGCTGTTTCACATGTAATGGCAGATTACCATGAGATAAACTTTCCACCTGCATTGCCTTACAAGCAAAGCTAATTAGATAGTACCTAAGTCAGAAAACATGTTGGTTGGTTTAGAGATCAGGTGCAGAGTTCAGAAGGACTTGGCAAAGAAAAGTAGTGCTTATTTTTCTGGCCCGAAGTGGCACGCCTACTCAGCTACCGCAGATGTGAGCTCATTTCACGGCGCTAGTACTCGAGTTGCATGTCGAGGACCCATGTAGGTGAAGTTTAGATAACTCCGACATAATCAGATGGTTGGGGAGTCTTGACAGTGCTCTATAATCAAACACAAGCATCTTGTGTGCTGCGGACAAAGTTCATCAGCGAGATATTAAACAAATCGATGTAAATTTACGAATTCAAGATTTAGCATTATATTTCAAACCGCTCATATCTCTAATTAACCTCATTACTTAATCTTTTATAATCAAGGCATCGTACTTGCGAGCTGTATTGAACAGAAACTTTTCGAAATAAGATAATTTATAATCAAGTTTACATTTATATGCCGAAAGTTAATGTCACCATATAAAATTTTCACCAAAGTGCCTCCATACCGAATTTATTTAATTTAGGGGTAATGGCATTGCTGTATTTGGTAGTCCTCACAGATGACCTTGAAGCACTGTATCGCAATGTTATATAATTCAAGTTTACGGATTTTTCTTATGACATGCTATCGTGCGATATATCGTCAGAAAATGTACAAAAATGACAACAAGAACGCCACTATTGCATTAACTTCTTTAAAAAATATATATATGACTTCCTGTCATTCAGCTTCCGTACAAAGTTCGACATTGTCTCTATCTATTTTGACAGTTCCACAAAAACTAGATAATTATCCAGATCAGGATGTTCTGGATTCTTCCTCAATGAATGGTTTACATTGTGATAACTCTGCAGATATTCTCTACACAGAATCCTCAGAATTGTTTTTACCTGCCCCGAAAGACAGTTAACCAGGCACCAACTTGCAGACTTTTGAAGATTACGATCGTCATTGGATTCTGTCGTTTTGGCCTCGGTTTCTCAGTTTAATCAGTTAAAGGGATAACTTGATGTTTTGGTCACAAGACAAATGCATAGTGCCTCAATGAAACAAGGTAATCACTTTATGGACCGAGCTTTTAACTATTAGTGCAGATTGAGGGGAAGGTGTTGACATGAAATGGGAATGCATGGTGTGACACGGGGAGGTGATGAGACGTGACATGCTGAGTGACCTTGACAAAACGCTGGTGCACATGTATGTGTATACAGAGAGTGATCGTTAAAGCACAAAACATATATTTTGTTAACATCTAGAGGATTATTTGTCTAAACTGATTAACAAGCAAACTTAAAAAAATATCAATGAATTTATAACTTTCAGGATGAGTATGCCATGAAAGACGATGATACATGACAAACATTTGACGACGAAAGTTGTTTTCGTGTATGATTAACTTCCCGTATATTTTACATTAACCACCTATACAGACGTCTAAAAGAAACTATACACACAAATATTCAGTCTCTTTTCCAATCGCATGAGTCACTATTTATCAACAGGCTCTGCTCTCATGGATTGTAATGTGGCTCCATCATACTAACACAACGCTGCCTTCAAACATATCTATTACATTATGTCACATACATTTCTTTTACTTCGGTCATATTACAAAGTATTGGTATAGTTTCTTTTGGTCATCAGTATACTTGGTAGACTGACTGCAGTCTCCGAAATTTTTTTTCTTTTTCTTTTTATATTCTTTTTCTTTTATTTTGCATGTAGAGTATATATTTATTGTAGAGAGCTTTGTGTCTCCTCGGCCGAATTTCAGAGTAATCAGCCATCCCTAGACTTGCATTTTTATAGACTTGCCAAGTCTCTTAAGAAAATAATTACAGGGTCTGTCAGACAGACTATATACATTACAGAAGTTCGTGTTTTAAAAACTTATCTAAGGGTAGTAAATTATGAAACAACATTGTACATTAGAGAGGTCATATAAATAAGAGAAGTTCATGTTTTAAATACTCGAGTAAGGATATATATCAGAGACCGTAAACAATGACTTTCCCCTTGCGCCTTTTAGGACACAAACAGATCATGCGTGATGAAAACTCCCAAGGTCGCACTCAGTGTCCTCTGTCCTTCAAACCTTGTTCCCGGCAGACATGTTACGTGGGCGATATCGTTACGCCCCAATTACCACAGAAACCGCCTTTTTGTACGCGAAAACATTTATTTTTTTCGATTCTTTCACGCCATATCAAGTATGAAGCATGACTACTGTTTTCATTTGTAGTTTCTTAATTCTATGCTCATCAATGTGAAGTATATATTAAGCGTAGTTTGAAATGGGAGCCAGGTTTCATGCCTGAAATGTCACGCTGACCCACTTTCATGCAGGTCGTGTGATGTTTTGTGTGTTCAAGCTGGTGTCGCGGGTTGGACTAGTAACATTCAGTGTGTCGACGGATCATTGCGTGAGTTAGTCACTTGTACTCGATATTTGAACAAAACATTCGCCAGTATAATTTATTACAAGTCTTTGAGATAGTAGATCGTAATATGGGTTTATATGGACCATATGCGCTGTAAATATAATTATGTGTTTAATTTGTAGCTCAGCGGGCAGGAAACGAACCACAACGCAATGGAAACGGAACCATATTTTATCGTTTCCTGCCCGCTGAGCTACAAATCAGTACAACCAGGGAGTCTAGTGACTTAATGATACAATACAGAACACTAGTGCAACTAGTTGCACTTTTGTCAAGACCCTAAGGCGTTGAAGTTCCTTATAAATACATGTATATGTAAAATCCGAAGCAGGTTGTTATGTTCCCGGAACTATATTGCCTTTCCTAGCTGGGCAGGGCAAAGCAGAGATGTGTGGTAGAGTAAAGCCTAGGTCACAACCGGACGTACGATTTTTTGGCCGTGCGATTTTTGGTGTTCCCCAAATCGCTGCGGGGTTTTTTGGTAAAAAAGCGTAAGCGCCCGTAGAGTTTGTTTGACATGACAAAGAACCTCCGCGGCCAGTCAACGACTCGAAACTCAGCACGTCACACGCGCGCCCTGAATTCGTGCGTTTCTTGCGTTTTTTGCACGTAGACCGCGGCCGTAGGAGCCCGTACGACCGGTTGTGGCCTAGGCTTAAGATGTTAGTTTTCTATATATGCCTTGACTCAAGTCAAGCAACTTGTTTCTGTTACCGAAACCAGGGAGTCTCAACACATGGATCACAACTTTTGAAGATAATAGAAACAAATGAAGCACCGGTTCTATTGGGGGGGGGGGGGGGGGGGG
>JAUELE010234340.1:0-11828 GCA_031471655.1 Diodora aspera
CCTTGTATGACAAGCATTGGGTTACTGAGGCCCTATTCTATCTAAGTGACACCACGTCACTCCCTGGAAGCCCCACGGGGTCATTCATGTATAGAATTTAATTAGCACAGTACAAATAAACACAATTATTATTATAGTACTGTAATGTGAAGGATATTATTTTTTAATCCTAATAATATCCATGATCGTGACATTTCTGTCTTTAGGTTTTGAAATGACACCTTTATGTGTGTTTTTAAATGAAATTTAAAATACAAGGATAAAGAAAAGATCCAGTTTTAAGAAGAAATTATCAAACACAATTAGATGATATTTTTTTGGTTTTGCTTTGGAAATATACTCGGTCTTTTTATGAAATATAAAGGACATGTCTAAGAAGAAATGATTTGGCTTTGAAACTGGGTACCTGATTAGAAAGTGAGGGTAATATGCAGGCTGTATAATCCATGAGGAATACTATGAATTGTACATTGTTCCACTGACCGAGGTAATAACGCAGTTATCTGAGTGTGTACCTGGTACCTGGAATTCAGCACAATGTTATTGGAATTATTATTATTACAATCAGAGGCTGCTGAATTAGACTGGACATACATTCACATCTAAAATTAGTGACAGGAAAGACAAATGTTGGTTCTGAAGTGCGTAGAACAGGCAAAATCTACAGTACCATTCATTATCCACTGCGGGGAAGTTGGCAGGGGATATTGAAATGGGCTCTGTCTGCCTGTCTGTTCGTTCATTCATCTGTCCCGAAATCTTAGTTCCACTCAGTCTCAAAAATAGGATAAGACTTTTTTCTGAACTATAACTCCTGAACCTTTTGACATTTCTACATGAAACTTTTTAGGTACATGAGGCTAGTGGCCTAGTTTTGCCTTGTCCATCCGTCTGTCTGACTGTGGCATTTACTTTTTTTGATTTTTTTTTAAAATTTGTATTTTTTACGTTTTCTGGAACACAAGTTTCACTTAGTCTTAAAAATAGGATAAGGCTCTTTTCTGGACTATAACTCCTGAACCGTTCGACATTTCTTCATGAAACTTTGTATGTACATCAGGCTAGTGGCCAACTTCTGCCTTTTACTACAGGGAATTATGTCAAATTACTTAATTTTCAGTTTCTAGACTTGGACTTTCTTGGACTTAGATAATTATTTTCATAGTATGCTTTGTTATTGGAACATTACTGTGAAACCAATCATGATTGTTTATTAAAACTTTAATTGTGTGTACTTCAGACTAGTAATCTAGTTGTGCCTTTCACTACTATGGATTTATATTTTCTTTCTTGCATATTGCGAAAATATGTTTGACCCTGTCTCAAATGGGCTAAAGCTTCTTTTCAGATCATAATTTCTGAAACATTCATTTTGAGCAAGCTGTCTCAGCACTGAATCCTGCATTGTTGATACATTATGTTTCCAAATGTGTCATCCTATTTTCTATGTACTTTTGCAGTAAATAGTGAGATAATTCATTCAAATTATTATCTTTAGCTCCCTGGCGGGGGGTATTGCTTACTCTGTCTGCTTGTTTGTTATTAGACCTTTTCATTAAAGTCTTTTGATACAAAAAGAGTACTTCAGCGGTGTAGCTGAACTGAGGAGAAATTACAAAACACAGGAAGGAGACAATGATCTGCCTCCCCAATTATACTTCTTACAATCTGGTCTGATTGCTGTGGACAGTGAACAATATCTGTTATGGGCTGTGTAAAAGGAATAATGACTCAGTATGCATTAGATTCTTTAGAATTGGTTACCTCATGTTTGGAATAGTATTGGGAAGATTTTGTATGGACATACGCAAGTTGTGTAATATGACACCATGCTGTCATTGAGACGGCACTTATACTGTCTTGTTGTGATGGTTTTGGTAGTATGTTGAACTTGAAATCTGACACAGCCTTTGAAGCAGGGACTAATACAGGATTTTGGAATGGGGTAGATAGAGGTGGGTGGGGGCGTAATCTTGTGAGTGGGAGAGAGAGCACAAAAACTAATGAGGGCCAGAGGTACTTTGAGGCCCCAAGTGAAAAATGAACAGATATTAGGTTGAAGAGGGGCTATGCTGCATCAATCTGTCCTTTCGCTCCCCTCCCCCCCCCCCCCCCTAATTTAAAAAAAAAATTCTGCCAGTGTTTGAAGGACCCTGTGACCATGACTGTGACCTTGAGGTTCAGGTTATCACCACACACTCCATAGGAAAGTACCACCTTGATGCATATTTGCTTCATGTTTAAAGACATTTTGATTTAATTAATTCAAAAGTTATCACTCAGAAACAAAATGTGGACAGTTGGACAGACAGGCTGATGGACAGACAGAAGTTAGTGGGAAGTAAGTTTCTCTGATACAAATTACTGAAATGGTTAGTTGTCAAGAAGGCTATCAGACAAACTTAAAGAAAAAATACAAGCTTGTGCTTAGTAATAGTGGCTTAGAAAACGTAAAGCTTGGTTGAAAATGTATTTGGGTCCTGCATTTCCTCTGCACAATCCCAAAAGGGACCAAACAATGGAACATAGAATCCCTGCTTGTCTCACCCCGTTTACTTATATTTGTAGTTGGCGGGTGAGATGCTGAGACTGTTTGACCCCACAGTGGAACCACATGCCATACCAGGTGATGAGCCCCTTAACCTGATAACCATCTACAGGAGCCCAAAGATTCAAGGTGGAATACTTCCAGGTGAGTCAAGGATTTCACATACTTGTTTGAATCTGTATTTCAGTTCTGGGCTTCATACACCATTGTCTAGCATTAGCCTGGCAATGTTGCACAAAGAATTTGATGTACTTATTGCTTTTAAGCTTCTTTTAACCCTTTCAGTCCTGAATTATTATTTTTTAGTAGGTGACAGCATTGTTTAGAATCCATTCAGCATTGAAAGGGTTAAACAGAATCAGTCATAGAACTAGGTATGAAGTCAGGCCTTGTTACACTTGACTCTTTCTCTTAACTCAACAACAGTGTACTCTGTACAAACCGGACTCTGAGTAGTCAGGCATTCTGTCAAAACTGGCATAAAAGTCAGGTCCCAGGCGAATTCTAGTTTAAATATCATGTAAGATACTCTGGACAATCCGGCCTCTGTCCATTCCGGATTCCGGCATACACTTGTAGTCCCAAGCATCATTTTGAAATGAAAAATACTCTGTAGAAACCGGCATCATCGACTGACTAGTAGCACCCATTACCATAATCTTTGTAAAAGAAAACTGATTCACTGTCCGGTGAAATCTAACAACTCGGGGGCCACTCGCATTCATTAGTTGTTGAGTCTAATTAATTGTTAGACACACAACTTATTAGTGATAAACAAGAATGGCTCCATAATAATTGGTGTTTTAAACGTGTCATCGCTTGGAAATATGTTCCGTGATCTTGTTCATTCTGCAAATATCACTAACTGACAGGTCAGTCATCATTGTCAATCTCTCTAGAAACCGTCACTCTGTCTAAATCAGTATTTTTCCCTGGTCCCAGGTGATGCCGGTTTAGACAGAGTCCACTGTATGATAATATGGCTGAAAGATTGCCAAAATCCAAGTAAAATCCAAAATCACATATTTCTAATTTAGCAACGTATGGAGTGTCATATTTGGAAAGAAGAATGGATATTCCTTGATTCTTTGTTTAACTTCATCTTTTCAACATTTTGTTAATGTTTGCATTAGCTGTTTATAATCTGGTTGTTTCTGTACACGTTTGTGTGGCAGTATACTGTTATTTATTGAATCTAGATGTCTAGCGCTGTTATGTTTTCCCTTCCATTCCTATAGCACAAGTTGGTTATCTATTTGGTGATATTGCAAACATGTTTTGCTGTAGGATACAGTTATGTTCAAAAGTAAGTACCCACTATTCACTTTGACCACCTGTTCTTTAATTACTTCATTTATATGTTTAATTTACTTATATGAATATATTAGAGCAACATTGAAACCAAATCTTTCAAAGAATATTAATAAATATGCCATTGTTGAGAATTAAGTGTGTTTGAGCAAAATGAAATAAGCCGTGGGTATATACTTTTGATTGTAACTGTACATGGATGTGTCTACCTATGATTGTACTTGTTGTGTTTTTCACTTCTGTCTTAAGAACATAATTTGTATGCCTTTCGTAAAGTTTTCATATTCCAGTCTATTGGTGGCAGAAGTGTTTTATGGCCACAGTGTATTTTTGTGAGGGGAGGAGCGTCATATCCTCCCCATAAAATCTGACCCTAAGGTCAAGTTCTTAATTTTTTGTATAATTTGGTAAAAGTTAACAAGATGGCATTTTCTATTTTGATATCCTGATTTTTAAAACATTAACAAAGAAGTTAACTGATTTCTGTGATTTTTCATGATGACAGTGAAGAAAAATGTATTTCTGTTGATATTAAGTTTTAAGATCTGTTGTATATCTGGCGTCACTGTGTTTCTCACTACGGTATTCCATGCACCTGTTTGTTGGTTCTGTTTGTATTGTACAATATTCTCCATATCTTCTTTTCTTCCCAATAAATCTTTTTAACCTGTGAATTGCAATTTTGTTGTCACTTCTATCAGTGGTCACTTTCGCCCAGTCAGCAGATTTCACTAAGTGTTTTTCAGTGTATTTGATATTGTAACTGTGTCTCTATGCTTTCTGATACACAAAGAGCAAAATCTTGTGCATACTTGCAACGGAATCTTGTGCACACACACAGCAATATCTTGTGCACATTGGCATCAGAATTCACGTGTGCACGTGCCTCAGAGTTTCAGCTTCATGTTGTCATCCATACTTTGCTTGTTTCATGTGTGAACTTTCAAAACACTCTCTTGGATGATGAAAATATTGCAGTAGGTTTGTCACCAGTTTTATTGAAGAAATAATACAATAGAATACAATATTCATCAGATCAGCCAACTCCAAACACTCCTTTACGCAGACTCTTAAAGACTTTCCTCTTTCACTTCTAGTTATCAACCAGCCCTGAACTTCCTGTACAGCGCCGTTTAACAGCTCACTTGATAACAGGAAGTATACAAATCCATTATTATTATTAAAATAAATAATCATCAATTCACGCAGGGTATAAACTAATACAGGGATGTAAAATCTTCAATTTACGTAGGGCATAGAATAATACAGGGATGTAAAATCATCAATTCACGTAGGGTATAAACTAGACTTTTGTCAAGACCCTTAGCCAAGGCATAGAAAACTGAACATATGCATTTCCACTCTATCATAGCCATCTCTGGTTATCCCTGCCTCAGGCAGAGCTAGGAAAGGCAATATAGTCTCAGGAATAATTATTTGCCTCCGATATTACATATATAAATTTAGGAAACTTTATACAGCCTTAGGGTCTTGACAAAAGTCTACCCTGTTCAACTTTCACACATTTATTGGTGATGTGTTTTCACTGTTGATCAGTTCAGTAAATGTTGCAATATGATTTACAGGAATTTGTATAGATCTACCCAAAAAAATCGAGCGGTTTCATTTGCTCAGTTTAAAGTGCAACTGTCAACTTTCGTTTATTGATTGTACCTTTTCCTGAACATGGATTGGTCTCCCCGAGTTCGAACTTGTGAACATGTGCCAACGTGACTTCTTACATCTCATCATTTACCACAGTGTCGAGTGTTGTGGGCGCTGTGGTTCACATTGTAGTCACAACTACTTCAACTAAGCTCGGATGCAAAAGTAACGATTCCAACCCTAAAACTGTGATTATTTGTTTCAAAGGAAAGTTTGTCAAAACTGAATGGTTGTTAATATGAAGCCACGCCATTATACGTCATGTATACACATTATGGAGACACAAACACCATTTTTAGTTTTAATCAGCGTTTTATCTCAAAAGGTGATGAAATAAAGTTAGTATAATTTCTTTTGCATCTGACTTTAGTTCTTGTCGATTCGCCTGTGTAGACGTGGACACCAGGACACAGCAACGAGAACGAGGTTCTACCTGTAGGTGCGAATATTTATTCCAATAACAAACGTTACGGTACATGAAATTGAAAGCACGATCGCAAAGTATCCAACCACGTGGAAAATAACGATCACTACCAACATTAACGTCTACCCTTGTCATGTGTAATCCACTTCTGTCATAAATAAATACAAAGTTGAGACGGGAGAAACCAAGAAAGGAAATACGCAACAGTAGAACAAAACCTCTGTCATTTTAGTGGTACGTAGACATTCTTGGGTTATCGCTCTTTGGGCTCTACACCTCCCCCACCCCTATCTTCAGCCCAGGCCGTGTTTCGTAAACACCTCACCTGTGAGCACTGCCTGAACTACCCAGCTTCCCAATGTTTCCAAGGACCGTTAATATTGTCCCCTTGACACAGCTGGTATGACACAAACGATGTGACTGTTTACCGGATAGATACATGAGACTGTGCACACATTGCTGCTCTTCTTCCAGGCTTAGGAAGATGTGATACATCAGACTGTGCACACATTGCTGCTCTTCTTCCAGGCTTAGGAAGATGTGCGTATCACTAAAGTATACAGGAACACACTCCAGAAGGTCGGGGGAATGAATTTCGTCTCAACTTTTGCCCTAATATGGGAAACACAAAGTTAAAATTGAAGTTTCTTTGAACAGGTAACTCACAGACTTAGGTCAAACTGTTACAAAAATGAATGAAACACGAATTATTTACACGTGTTGTGAAGAAAGAGTCATAAGAAATAAATTACGAGGAAGAAATTGAACTTATGCGATGAAACTGAGATGGTATGATAACACACTGGTAAAATGTTAGTACGAACAATGCTCCTCCGCCACCAGTGACTCTTCATGTTAACTCTGGCTCTTCAAAAGTTTTATCACTTTAAATGGCCAACATCCCATCAGAATACAACACCACTTTTCCAAAAATATAAATGTTTAATGTGGGAAGGAGACATTGATCTTCCTGTGTCCCTTATAAAAACACAATTAGTAAGGAGCATTAGCAGCCGGAGTTACAGAAACAAAATTTGGTTCACTTAACGATAATCAAATAGATAGATTAATTGACCACGATAATCAAATAGATAGATTAATTGACCAGAACTGCAATACACATGTCCACATTATAATCGTTTAGATAGCAATGAAATCTTGTTTGATGTCGTTATTTAAAGAATAAACACGGATGGCGCCAGCGGGAAGGGGCAGAACCGTATCCACCCCCACCTCCACGGGGGGAAAAGTAGCATTTCGTCGGAGAAAATCCCGGAGACATTTGTGAAATTTATTATGAAATTTGAAGACGTGTGATTGTGACCCCGGCAAATAATCGCCTTTAGCCTCCCCCCTCCTCCCATCAGGGATCTCAGCACCCCCTCCCCCAACTCCCAGACAACAAGTTCCTGGCGCCACCCCTGAGAATAAATTAAGTTTAGCTGATTTCAGTCATTGTGATAACAGAATATGAAAGAAACCAGAAAATGTACAGTCTTTGTAATGACAGAGAAAGTCTGTAGCATGTCGACTGAGGGAAGATTCACTCCGTGATTACTCGCTTGGCCTCCGAGTCCACCGAGAACTCAGATGTAAGTGTTGCGTTCTCCACCTCGTCATGCAGCTGCTCCATCTGGCGGCGGAGGTCCTGCAAGTGCTGGTGAATATCGTGCATCTGCTTCCGGGCATTCTGGAACGTTGAGGACGCAGCATCTGCAGATTTCTCTATCTGCTTGAAACTCTCGTCAGCTGTGGAGTAATCCTCCCAGAAGTCGTCACTGTCCGCAGCGTTATTGCAGTGCTGTGTGTTATAGAACGTACAACTGACCAACACCTCGTTCCCGTCCGGCTCACTGTAGTTCCGACTGAAGAGTACTTCACTTGCCCCCTCATCCTCGTCGTCGGCGTACATGCTATCAGTGCTAATGTCATCTCTTTGTTCTGAGATGTCAAGGTCAGATTCTGTTCTGTCCGTCACTGCCGGAGACATTCGGGACCTCCGGCTATTGTAATCTGGTGGAGATCGAAGACCCTCTGAGCTAATGAAAGACGGGATCCTCTCCTCTGTTGGTGTTCTGTCCTCCAAATCGTCCAGAATATGTTTCACAGATAAAAGTTCACTGAATGTCTCTTCAATATCGGGAATACCTCGGGACAATTCCAAACTGGACCGACTAGGAATTCCGGATGACTGTGACTTGCTGTCACAGCTGTCCGAATCACCTTCACTTTCTCGACGAGGTCGATATTCATGACAACCCCCAGTAGCAACACCAGATTTCTCAGAGGACTCATCCACCATAGTGTCCACTGCATCAGTCAAACCATAGGCATTAATAACTTCTTCGATCTGTTGTGACTCCCGTTTTGGCGGTGTATTCTCTTTTTCAGAGTCTGTCTTCTTTTTCTGTTTCGTCTCGTCTGCTTTAGCTTTACCACCAGAAGAATCTTGTCTGTTTTCAACCTGCTTCAGTTCCACAGGGATGTCAGGCTTTTTAACGACAACGTTACTTGTCTTATTCTTTTTAGACTTCTTCTTTTTCTTTTTCTTCAAAGTGCCTTCATCAGATACGTAGCTCTCTTTCTCATTCTTAGGACTTGATTCAGCACCTTTTGGTGTTACTAGCGCATCTTCATGCGGCGACATGTCCACAACATCCTTTGTGACTAGAACGTCTTCAAGAAAATCTGTAGGTTCACATTGGTCTTGAACAAGGGTCGGTGTCATCTCGCCAGTCAAGTGTGTAATGTCAGTCTCAGCAGATGTGGATCCCAAGAGTACCGGTTCCGAGTTATCCAAATTTGTTTCATTATCGTCATCGAATGCATTTAACCTGTCTTCAAGGTCTTCGTCCTGACTTTGACTTTCCACCAGACTAGAAAGTCTCTTGAGAACTGTCTCCCCAAAGAGCTGTACTTCTTTTGACTGAGAATTGATTTCAGTTGCTTCTATTGCTTCTTCTTCGTCCTCGTCTACTTCCGCTAATGCGTCCATGGCCGAGGGGCTGGGAGGTGGAACGTGTTTGGGAGAGGCACATTCTTGTGGGGACGCGCCCTCAGATGTTTTAACTGGAGTAACACTCTGTTCTGTCACATCTGTTTCTGGTGCCGTGCTCACAGCCTCTTGACCTGAAGCTTCTGTTGTTAAACAATTAGGGGAAATAACGTCTGTTAGTTCCTTGTTTCCTGTTTCGTCTACATGGTGGTCAGCTCCAACATCATGACAAATGTAATCAGAGTTGGTTTGTTTTAGTCGGCCTGTGACATCTTCACCAATGCCTTTATCAACATTATCATCAACAATGTCACCAGTTGTATCCGATGGCGTATCTCCTGTTGTTACCTCAGAACATTCCAGGCTTGTAACCTTCACTGAAGTTGGTTCCAAAACATCATTATCTGTTTTTCCTGCACCATCACTGGGAATGTGTAAAGTTTTGTTTGCCTCGTTTGGGATCTGCGTCTTTGCCTTAGTTTCAAGACAAATTGTATTTGGTGTGATTTCAGTACTCGTGAAATCATTAATTCCATTAGTTTTCGTCTGTTCAGGAGAATCTGTAACAATGGAAGCAGGATTGTTTTGAATGTTCGCAGCGTTTGATAAGCTAGAGGCTGAAACTTCCGGTTCTGTACTAGTAATTTGCAAAGACTGTTTCTCCAAGATATGTGTTTCTGTAGCGGGTTCCAATTCAGCAAGTGTCGAAGTAGAGGAATCTGACTTCGGCGGAGTATCTCTGGAATCGGCAGCCTTCAGCACAGGTTGTATACGCCTTGTCTGGGTCGGGGTAGTGGGACAAACAGCTCTCCTGGCAATGCTGGGCGATAGAGAGGACTGTTTGGATCTCGTGTTAGTAGGTTTTGGCTTCTTGGAATCAAGGGATCCATATTCTGTAAATTCTCTCTCGGAACAAATGTCTGCCAAATTATATGACAAGTCTATACAACTGATAAACATCTCATCCATTTGCTCCTCGTCAACTGGAGTATCGTCGTCCCGCAGCCATGGGGAGACAGCTGACTCTCTGGATGCACGCAGTGATATGGACCCAACACTTAGATTCTGTGATGACGGATTAACCTGCTCTGGTTTTGCATCATCCGAAGGCAATGAAAAGGAATCTATCACAGCCTGTCCAAGATCTCGCTTCTTTTTCACACGTCTCTTCGGTTTCTTCTCAGCTGCAGAAACAATGGAAGCAGAGGCTCCCTCAAGTTGATGAGAGGTATCAGATAAATTGTCCAGAATTGTTTTCTCAATTGATCGCCCAAGTTCTTCCAGCCTCTCTGTAGATGTCTGTCTCTGTGACTGATGATGAGGCATTACATACCTCTGAACTTGAGGAGTGGACAACAATGGTGTACTGTACCCAAGCGTACTAACATCTGATTCATCATCATACGAGCATGTACCTTGAGACCCTGTTGTACTCACAGGACTTCCAAGAGGTGATCCAGGGGGATGCGATTGAGATCCCAAGTCAGCAAGAACATCAGGTCTTTTACCCTTTCCCTTTGTCTTGGAAGGAGATGCACAAGCACCTTGTACTTCGCCTGTTTTCATATCTCCTTCGTGGTGAGAGTTCCTTTTGGATTTGTTTTTAGACTTTTTGCCTTTCCTTTTACTTTTACCTTCCGGATTCTTATCCTTTGGTTTCTTTTCATCTGTTGACTTCTCTGGAGGCTTTTCATCTTTCTTTTTCTTCTCTCCACCAAATCTGTTACCCATGTCTTGTGAGTTGTTAGTTTCAGGTGAAGCAGCGACCGTAGCAGAGTCGTTCGGGATCAAAGCGTCAGAAGTATTAGGGGAGTGCAGAAGGCGGGAATCAAGCGCGGAGATGACAGTATCAACGCTGTCATCGCTCGACTCAGTCATTACCAGCCGTCAACAACATCCACAGTCCTAATGGTTCATGGAACAGCGCCATGACGAGTCCGTCTTCAAGAAAACAGGGCCAAATTCAGTTTCTGCAAGGAAAATAAGTACCGTATGAGATATAACAAGACATTTTAAAAAACAGTTTTGTTTATTTCTATCAAGCGCCGTGCATAATTTCTTGACTGCATGCAAGGGGAGAACGAAAGACGTATCATTTCTTAACTGCATGCAAGGGGAGAACGACAGACGTATAATTTTTAACTGCATGCAAGGGGAGAACGACAGACGTATAATTTCTTAACTGCATGCAAGGGGAGAACGAAAGACGTATAATTTCCTTTCCCAGCTGGTAGACCTGGACAGCGAGGAGTATAACAAGAAAAGTAGTGAGCACAGCTCACGCAGAGAGGAGTATAACAAGATAAGTGGTGAGCACAGCTCGCGTAGAGAGGAGACACATGTATAATTTCCTTTCCCAGCTGGTAGACCTGGACAGAGAGGAGTATAACAAGATGGGTAGTGAGCACAGCTCACGTAGAGAGGAGTATAACAAGATAAGTGGTGAGCACAGCTCGCGTAGAGAGTAGTATAACAAGATAAGTAGTGAGCACAGCTCGCGTAGAGAGGAGCATAACAAGATAAGCAGTGAGCACAGCTCGCGTAGAGAGGAGTATAACAAGATAAGTAGTGAGCATAGCTCACGTAGAGAGGAGTATAACAAGATAAGTGGTGAGCACAGCTCACGTAGAGAGGAGTATAACAAGATAAGTAGTGAGTACAGCTCGCGTAGAGAGGAGCATAACAAGATAAGTAGTGAGCACAGCTCACGTAGAGAGGAGTATCACAAGATAAGCAGTGAGCACAGCTCGCGTAGAGAGGAGTATAACAAGATAAGTAGTGAGCATAGCTCGCGTAGAGAAGAGTATCACAAGATAAGTAGTGAGTACAGCTCGCGTAGAGAGGAGCATAACAAGATAAGTAGTGAGCACAGCTCACGTAGAGAG
>JAUELE010234351.1:0-11828 GCA_031471655.1 Diodora aspera
CAAGCATTGGGTTACTGAGGCCCTATTCTATCTAAGTGACACCACGTCACTCCCCACGGAAGCCCCACGGGGTGGACTGAAAGAGAGGGTCCCAGACAGGATTCGAACCCATAACCACCTCAGTGAGTTGGCCTCTTACAATGCACAGAGATCTGGAGCTTACGAAGATAGGCAATGCCGAGCCCAGAGAGTAGTTGGATGGGTGATCGACTGGAGTTGGAAAGCTTCCAGACCTTGGTGAAATGATGTTTTACGTTGCAAGGGCAATATTTCAGCCACAACGCAACGTGATGCGCCAGGTGCACATCGAGGGAAAGATAGTTCATAAAAGGGATCGATAGAAAGGAAAGTGAAAGCAAAAGATTCCCATCTTAGTCACCTTGTACGACGGGCATTGGGTTACTGAGGCTCTATTCTATCTACGTCACTCCCCGGAAGCCCCAGACCTTGAAGAATTTGTCTCAGCCTCACACTGACAGCTGAAATGGGGTGCCTGGTCGGAAGCGATGGTTAATGCAACAGTTAACCCTCTAGCGTCCAACTGCCAGCTTGGGTTGTATACTCCCCGGGAGTTGACAAATGTTGTGAATTGTACGGTGTTCAAATGACATTGGTAATAATGTTGAGCACTTTAAGCATGCTGCCACATGGATCTGGCGCAGTATTGGCAGTATTATCATTATATTGTTATTATCATTGGGCCGACACGCTTACCAGTTCACTATTCCGCATCCCAAAAATCAGATCAGAAAGCCCAGACAATTGTTTCTCACCTTGCTGGCACTTGCTACAACAGGTGGTGGGAGGGTGTTGGAGAAGAGGTAAGGTCTCGACCTCTGTCGGAGCAGGTTAATCAGCTCTTTGGGTCCAGTCGTGTAGCCACCTATCGTCAAAATGCAATTCAACTTATTAACTGTTATTAACGAAAGTTTTAAACGACTTCCGACAGTCTTTCATGGATATCTGGGATGGATAGAGGATTTAAGGGTGGGTGGGTCGTAAAGTTTTAAACTTTGGTGGGGGTGGGGGCTGTAACTACTAATGAAGTTGCAAGAGTTATATCATCGTAGTTTCAGTGAGCAGTATGTAATTGACACATTCGTCCTTATTTCCGCACTTACATGTATATAACAAAATCTTTGAGTAATTTGCAGTATACGTGGAAGTAGGGTGCGAGTGAAATGGATTTTACATTGCAGGGGGCAATATTTCAGCCATAGCGCAATGTGATGTGCAAGATGGACATCAGGAAAAAGAGACAACACAGGATCAATAGTAAGAAAGAGAAAGCAAAAAATCCCCATTTTAGTAGCCTTGTAGGACAAGCATTGGGTTACTGAGGCCCTATTCTAACTAAGTGACACCACATCACTCCCTGGAAGACCTATACGTGGAAGATTTTAGGGGTGTGTGTGTAAGTCAGACCCAGTTCAATCAAAGAAGAAAACATTAAAACTAGAAACTCTGAACACAAACATACCTGCAGCTCCACCTAAAGCTTTGCCCAGGGTGGAGTTGATGATATCCACTCTGTTATTCAAGTTAAAATATTCCTCTGTGCCTCTGAAATTAGCCAGATATAATAGCAACACTTATTATCCAAGTATATATACAGCAAAATCCGGATAAGTAAAATCCAGATAAATAAACATTCCGGATAAGTAAAACATTTTCTGTGTAATCCTGGTGCATTTCTTCATTATTTATCATTATTTTGATGCGGATAAGCAAAATTGCTTAATTAAGTAAAAATTCTGTATTACTAAACTATTTTCCAATGTCCCTTCAATCAGTTAAGCGAGTAAATGTCATTGGAAAAGTAAAATATACAAGTGATCATCCTAATTAACACTAACTGACTCAACACAAAACCCAGCTTGTTTAGTGGTTCCCTATGGTCGTGTTCGTTTTGTTGACTCCTGGGTCAAGTCGAGTAGAGTTTTCCAATCAAAAACAGCGAGAGTGTGACCCGCGAGTAGCGTAATTAGGTCAAGTTCCTACTCCTCATTTTACTGGGAGCGACGTGGGTTGTGACTTCATCAACACGGCGAACCCATTGTCTGGGAATGAGTAAGTTAACAGCTAAATGTGACTTTTGTGACTTTTATGTTGAGGAATATTGACCTTTTATCTTCTCATTGATCAGTCATCATCATCATAATCATGATTATCCCAGTCAAACATTTCATGTAAAAACACGAACAGACCAATGTCCATCGTCTAGTCAGCCATTTTGTCAACCTTCGAGTTAAAATTTCTACGTTCGCTTACGCTTTGAGAAATTTGCGCACTGAGCATGCGCAACCATTATACAACTCGACCCGGTCGTTAGCAAAACGAACACGGCCAAAGGGATTATTTTCCTATCGGACGTCTCCAAGAGTGACTGCCCCTGTTATCAACATGGCTGTCTCCATTACAATGAAGGTGTTCAGATACCCTCAGTCACAAATGTAAATGTTTGAGGTAATATCATTACTAAATACTCGCAAAATAACTTTTAAAAGCATAATAATTATGTCCTCGCAGCATAATAGGTAATCCCGAGGAAGTCAACATTTAGTTGACGCAATGTCAAATCTTTTAATACATTAATCAAAGTAAGATCATAAAAAACACATTTTTTTAAAGTGAAAAAATATTTTGAGTCAGGAGCATTTTTAGATGGATCGATTGGGAAAAAACAAACCATTCTTAAATTATGGCCCAAATTAACTAATTTTTTGTTTACAGTAATTTCCTGTGGCAACACTCTTTATGAAGAGGTAGTCATACCCACTGAGCTCGTATAATACGTAGGTATTTGGGTCTTTTCACCATAAACATTCATGCATAACTCTAAACAATCCTACCATAGCAAAAATCTAAAACCCTAATAATGACCCACCACCACCAATTCAAAATACGGTAAAACTTCTGAAATTTAAAACTTCAAAAATTTCGAAGGTACTATTTCTGTCAAGATAATCAATTTATTTAAACTCTAAAAATTCGATTTAAAAAATCCGAAAACTGAATTTCTAACAATTCAAATACTTTTGAAAATCCGAAAACCGAGCTTTGAAAAATAGTGATTGTTACTTTCAGCAGTTTCTAAAATTTCAAATTTTTCACTGACGTTTTGGGGGCAATTTCTAAAATTTCAAATTCTAACTTTTTCAAAGATCACTAATTTCCAAAATTTCAAACATGTCCAAAAGTAATTATTTGTTTTCCTTCTAAATTTTAGAAGTTTTACCGTATGTCTTAATGCAGGTGACTCGATGGACAATACACCCTTGTTTAACATTTTTCCACTGCAGTATGCAACACATCTTCAAGCAGTTGAGCCCATAATTTTGTGCTTGCAATTTGGTGCGTGAACTTTGAAAAATATATTCGTTTGGTGATAATTTGATTGTGTGTATACGCAAATATGTTTCTTATCTGTTGCCCTGGATTAATTTAAGTTTGTGTTAAAAGATGAAAACGGCATATAAAACCTAAAAATGTCTCTGTTTCATCTTCTGAAGATTGTTGAGAGAGCGTAAAGTTCTTTATCTCTTAAAAAAGTCTGTGATCAAAGAAGAATTTACAACTTTAAGTGAGATAACGTGTAGATTATTCATACTTTGTTTGCTTAGAATGGGCCCCTAAAAAGGAGAATGGAAAAGAATGTGTTTGCTTCAATATTTACAAAGCAGTAAAATCTGTTTTTATTTGATTATGGGAGACAGAGGTCTTTGTTTGAAGTCTGATTATTACAAAAACAATGCAGTTCAAAACATTTAAATCACTTTGATGATATATAACATCTTAGGATTGTGCCCGGACGTTGCTGGTTGTTCTGAACGAGTTGACCTGTAGATTTCTTTTACCTGCCTGCCATATATTTCAAAGGCTTTAAGGTGCGCTGGATGGCGCAGTCGTTTGCGCGTCAGCCCAGCAATCTGCATGCCTTGGTGGTTGTGGTTCAAGTCCCGCCTAAGCATCTTTCTTTCAGCCCGGAGAGACAGGAACCCCTACACCGACGTGATGTTGGTGAGTCTGTGGTGATGTAGCTGAAAGATTGCTGAAAATCACATTAAACCTTAAATTCATTGAAGTTACCATGGCAATTCTTTACCATTTCAAATTAGGTGAGGATTGATGAGACTTGATGTAAATATTTGTGACTCGATTCAGACCATTAGTGTTGATATCCGACAAGAAAATACCTCAGACTGAATCTATTGGAGCTAATGACAGGAATAAAGCCAGTTTATTGAGAGGCATCATTGGCTATAACATTTGATTCTTCTATTTTGAGAAATGAAGTGTTTGAAAAGAGGAATTACGACGACTTACGATCCGTTTATAAAGTTGATTCAGTCATAAACTTTATTGCCTGGTGACCCATATAACTCTGATCTTGTCAAACACTCTCGTCGAACACACTTGTCGTTTGTCTGTATACATCACTCTGTCAGTCCAAATTTAGCATCTGGTGATAGAACAGATGCACGAAGACCCTGCTTTTGAGTTGTTCGTTGCTCCAGTTGCTACAACACTACTTACCTGAGCAAATAGCACCTGTTGTAAATCCCCGGACTCCGAGATGCGATACTCCTGTTTGTTTGCACTCGGATGTTTGTAGTTGTTACTGTTGAGGGGTGGAGTAGCCCTTCTGGCAGTTCAAGGAGATTCATTACCCCAATCTGGCTTGATTGGCAGAATTACCAGTGCCATAAAATGTTAATAATAAAAGTGCAACTTAAGAGTTTGTCTGTCATAGAAAAGGGTTGAGGAGTCTTTTATTGTTTTTGGGATGACTGACCGATTTTAAAGTTTCATTTTTTTCCCCTTCTTGGTCATTCCTGGTTTTTTGTCTTTGTGTTGAGCCCCTTACAGGCACTGTTTGTTAGCGTATTTTTTATTCAGGCTTGCATCACATTTTGCTAGTCAATTTTGACTAATTGCTTATCAATTGTTCATAAAATTATTACCAAACGCTAATCATTTTCTGGGTTCTGACACAGCGTTGTTTCCTTAGACAAGAAACTCAATCCACATTGTCTACCAAGGCGACCTTGGTGAGTCTGTGGTGATGTGGCTGAAAGATTGCCGAAAACCAATGAAAACCCCAAAACACTCACTCACACTGAAACTTAACCCGTATTGGGAGATATTGTTTCGGGTGAAAGGTCATCAAGTTTTATGTTATGGCCGTTCATAGTTTTATTGCAGTTTGATTCTTTCATTAAAGAAGTTTACTTGAGTATTAAAGAATGTATGCGTAACCATTGTGTTAATTTAGTATTATTTTTCCATTTATATACCTCATCTCTGCATAGAAGAATTGTTCTGTATTCATTTACAAGTTCTCAAGTATGTATAAAGATAAGAATTCCAATATATCTCTGGTTTCTTACTTGTGATTGTACAAACAAGAGCATGTTTGTTCCGTTTGTCAACACGATATTCCTAAGCAATGGTCGCCTTTTAGACTGATACAGACAATGGTTAAGTCTTACTGATAAACCGACTTTGTGGACAAACTTCTTGCCCTAATATCTTTATTACTTTGCTTTGTAGTTTTGCTGGACGGTCAATGATTTAGGGTTATAATTATGACTCGGTGAATGAAACAAAACCTCCATCGGCCAGACAGATCTGGAATATAGAACCTGATAAATTTGGATGTGAATGTCGTAAACTGGGAAATTGTGTTAGGGTTAGCAGAAGGTCAGTGTTTGAATGAAAGTTCAGGACGATGCCTGCTCGTGCTTGTTGAAAGCTGACCTGTTTGGAATTTGTGTTAATTGAAGTGAAGAATGTATGATCTCGTTACCTTTTACCTGGGAGAGATTTCTCACCTGTTTAATATTGATCTGTGGGGTATAACGTTAGGCGTTAAGTCAAGCATTGTCTGTGTCAGAACATCTTCTTTATGCTTTTCGAGGGCCCTGGTAGCTCAGTTGGTAGAGCGTCTGCCTGACAACCGCAAGGTCGAGGGTTCGAATCCCGGCTGGGTCACTTTCGTTCCACTCAAACATTTGGTGCCCTTTGTACCAACCGTAGCGCTATGGTTGAAATATTACCTCCCGCTACGTTAAATCACATTCACTCACTCACTCTTTACTTGGCCAAGTGTTAGGAGAGACATGCCACATGATTGGATGCAAGCTTTCACTATGGAAACTTCACTGATTGGTCAAAACGCTCGACTCGAGACGATCGTTATGAATAGGAGTGATTCCAGGATATATGACAGACCGTTTGTGGAGTCCTATATACCCTGGATTTCAAGGCTGGTTTCTATATATTACTGCATGACGGGATCCACATAATCAAACCACATGCCACTTCCTTGAAAACAAGTAACTGTGTCAAGTAATTAACTCAACAAAATGCAAAATCAATTTATTTTCACTTTGGTGCAAATTTTAGTAAATAAGGAAAATGTTACAGATGATCACAAATATACAGATGACGCTAGACTGTACAATGAAAAGTGCCTCAGTCGACTACCTGGAATCAATGGCGATCAGAATCAAATAACGGCATTAAGTTGAATACACTTAGAATCTGTTCCTTGCTTGACAAGAGGACTTCAAGCAAGATTCAAATGTAGAGATAATATGAAACTATTCTCAAAACACAAGAGTGGACTGGTGATGAAACTGGTAGCTTGATCATACTTTTCATTAGAAGTGGTATCCGGTGAATTGTTAAATGTGGTTTACAGCAGTCGTCCAGGGTTCAGGAAACTCACTCTAATAGGATGAGGGCAAATCAGATTTGGACGAGTGGTCCACCAGACGAGTACAATTCTCACACATCAAAAGGTAAGTCTGATGTTTGGTTTTCACTCTACACTGTTTAAATTGAACATGCAATATTATTGTTATTTTCATGGGCCATTTTGCTCTGTGTGTGCCCTTAGTGAAACATGTTCAAGAGGGAGATGGATTTCCAAATCTTGTAATTGCCAAAATCTGGAAGATTGCTGCAGTATTCCATCTGGTCGTGGCGGACAGCCACCTTGAACACAGCTGACTAGAAAGTTTTGGAAGCACAAATTCCATCATGCTGCAACAAACTCAGATCTATCCTGATGGGTAATCACACACAAAAATCTACATGATACAATAGAAGATACATTATGTTGCAGATGTGTACCGTCATATTCAGAACTCAATACAATAGAAGAAACATACATTATGTTGCAGATGTGTACTGTCATATTCAGAACTCAATACAATAGAAGAAACATACATTATCTTGCAGATGTGTACTGTCATATTCAGAACTCAATACAAAATTCATCTGCACATTAAAAAACAGAAATTTTGGCCAGTGAACCGATACTTGTAACATCTATATCCAAAATTCTTGCAATAAATTCATGGTAAGAGTCCACGTAGCAAAGTCTGGAGTCCAGCCTCCACTGGAAGACGTGTAATAACTCCCTGCTTATATTCTCGGCTAACCGTAGCTTTAAAAGCAAATTCTACAGAACTGTCAATAGTAGACAAAATGCCTCCTGCAGTCGGATATGACAAGCTGAATTGAAAAGTGGGTTGCAATGGTTTACAGCACTTTGCTCTGATTATTTCTAAGTACGAGCTTTCAGCACTGTGTAAATGCATGCAAATTTAATACAACTGATAACAGTAAGTTTAAGTGTTGAAAGGGGTACTGACCAAGTTCACAAGACGACAGTACTCTGTGCATAACAATCTTTATACACCTACTGCTACCCACAAACACGGTCCAGTAGCAAAACTGGTTTCTAGATGTTGGCACTGTATGTTCAGTTCTAGCCACATGCAAAAGGACAACTAAAAATATATATATATATACTCTTGTAGACATGTTAACATGAACCATTTTGGCTAAATCTGCCATCTATTTCATTAATACAAGAATAAAAATAATGCCATATGATCACCTACTAGCCTGGTCATAACTGTCTGGCATGAGCTGAAACAGCTTCCAGTCTTGCAATCCTCAAATATGAAAAGTCTAAAAATAGTTTTACAAGACTGAACATCACTTTTCACTTATTTCAGTCAGATGATACAGGTGATCCAGATTCATATATACACAGGAAACGTGGACAAAATCATGATGACCTTTAAGAGCTGAATATATTGGGAGTGAGTAGCTGCTTACTACAATTTTACAGGGACAAGTAGGTCTGAGTGAGTTATTGATTTAATGGGCCTTTCAGCAAACTCTCACCAGTTCAATCTCGGGCTGAAAAAGAGGTACATGAGCAGATGACTGCGCTGACGCTCTAACCACTAGGGTGACATGCTAACCACTGTGCTGACATGCTAACCGGTGGGTTGACACGCTTACCACTGCACTGACATGCTAACCGGTGGGTTGACACGCTAACAACTGCACCGACATGCTAACTGCTGGGTTGACATGCCAACCACTGCACTGACATGCTTACCATAGTGCTGACACACTAACACGCTAACTGTGCTAGTGGGCTAACCAGTATGCTGAGATGTTAACCACTGCACTGAACGCTAACAATGCTCGATCCCCTACCAAGACAGTGCTAAGTAAAGCTTCCAGTCACTTGTAAGTACCGGTACTCTTCAACCACATCAGTCGGAGGCAATCTTGATGCTCTTTAATAAGCAGTAATTGGCAAACAAGTTCAAGATCAGTCAAGCTTGAACCAGGTATATCCGGTACCAGCCTCACATTGGTCAATGTGACCCAATATTGAAAAGATACATCTTAATGCTGACAGCCAGCACAGTTTATCTGCCATTACATTCCCTCTCTTTTCTCCCGGGTGTTTATGACCAGGATGAAGGTGTGTTGAAAAGTAGGCACAATGTCGCAGTCCTTTAATACATGCCAACAACTATATATAAGAAAACTGGACAGGTCAAGTGGCCATAAATGCTGTTTGTGAGTATGATGACTAGATACAACAATGAATGGTCTATGTGAAGTCAATAATCTATCATAATACTGCTATATATTAACAACTGTACTGTACAATGTCTACTTGGTACAAAAACAACATGGGGCACTCCACCTCAAATTGGCTTACCCAGTAACTTTCCAAAACCAGGATTATATTTTAAAACTGGCACAACTCTTGCATTTCATCACCACAGACATTTTCTTTCAAAAATAGTTTGTCTTCAACCTCTCTTATTAAA
This sequence comes from Diodora aspera, assembly GCA_031471655.1. Classification (NCBI taxonomy): domain Eukaryota; kingdom Metazoa; phylum Mollusca; class Gastropoda; order Lepetellida; family Fissurellidae; genus Diodora; species Diodora aspera. The sequence continues at coordinate 9,156 of JAUELE010234351.1, forward strand.
ATTCAGGTTTCCTAGAAATGGAAATAGATTCTAAAAATATTGATCCATTGCTGTCAAAAGTGTTGCCACGTTTAGATTAGTTAATTAGATAAGTGTGTTCATAGGCATACAGCGAACTGGTGGGGGAGGGGGAGGCAGTTCAGCAGTGACCTTGCCTAACACTGCTGTTGCCCAAATCAAGTGTGCGTGTCTGTGTGTGATTTGGACTTTTACATGGTTTTTGGCAACCTTTCAGCTACATCACGAACTCACCCACATCACTGTCATACTTCCATAGTGAAAGCTTGCGTCCAATCATGTGGCGTGTCTACAGGCTGAAAGAGAAGTGCCAAAGCTGAAGGATTGCTGGGCCAATGCTCCATCCCACACTCCCCAAATCTTGTGACTTATTGCTCGAATCCTGAGCATTTATGACAAAACTAGCAGGGGGGCTGCCTATGAGTGTATTTATATCCAAACTGACTACTATACAGCAGTATCCTGCTCCACACTAGGCCCAAGGTTACTGATACAAGCATGTTTCATCGTGTGTATGAACCCTGCATGAACTCTCAATACCCTTTGTTTGAACTTGGACAAAACACATCTGATCTACAATTAACTAACCACATCCAAGTCTGCTGGGCCAAAATAAGACGTGAAAAGGGAAAGTTAAACATAAATGAACAATATGCAAGTCAGATTCGTCAGGAGGCTCTACCACATCCCTCATAAACTGCTTTGTTGTAAATCAATAGAAAATTTCAATAATCAGACATTGTTTAAGTTAAACAATGCAATTAGTAGATTTGTTACAAAAGTTCTGCACACATAAATTATTTTGCAAACATACTTCATTCAAAGAAAATTAATTTCAATCCAATAAAATCCAATCCACTGCTAAAAACATGTAAAGAATATTGTTGGTTACCGGTGCCTTTGGCTAAAAATCTCAACATGCCACATCAGTCTCAGTTTTCAAGCTCTAAAACATTTACATTTAAATTTTAAAAATAATGTCTATTTATCAGCATATGGGTATGTCACTAAAATGTCACACAACCCATGCAATACTTCAGCAAAAAATAAAAAACAGGCAAGATTATTGACCTGGTGGGCAAATCAATTTCCGACACGGAAATCGAATTTGACTGTATTGTTGGCCTGTCTGGGAGAAATGTAAAATCAAATGATCAGAATATACATACCATAAAAAGTGAATAAAAGATATGAAACAAATATGTCCATAAAAACTAGGAGTATTTCATATATTCAACAGTTTACTGTACACAAATGTAAATGCAGATTTGACCACTATGTTAAAAGTTACGTCGCTTTTTGCCTTACTTAAGAAACCTGATTACCACAGGCCAGCTGTGATTGGCTGAAATGGTGTGTAGTTGTCACCAATAGACAGCTGTGATTGGCTGACATGGTGTGTAGTTGTCACCAATAGACAGCTGTGATTGGCTGAAATGGTGTGTAGTTGTCACCAATAGACAGCTGTGATTGGCTGAAATGGTGTGTAGTTGTCACCAATAGACAGCTGCCATAGTGCAACTCCACGCTGCAATGGCCCTTCTTAATAAAACTGTTACTTGCTAATCAATCCTCCATGAAATATTGTCAGCAGAGCGACTTAGTTGGACTGGTAGTAGATGTTTGGTGGTTTTCAGCAATTTTTCAGCTGTCCAAGTGTGATAAAAACGATCTGGGAATCAAGCCAGCACCTGATGAGAAAATGTAGGGAGACATCCGTCCCAGGTGAGAGGTCCTCAGGGCTGTGTGTGACCCATCCACCCATACAACCTTTTACATTAAAACCGCGAGTTTACATTTCAAGAGAGAGCTTTACCAGATGTTAAAAGAGGAAATTGCAAACACAAATCCAGATGTGGCCATAACAAACAAATAATAACTAATTTTACTGAACATTATAACTGACAATGACGACGCGTGATGAAATATGAATGTTACCAATGCCACTACAGAAACCAGCACATTTCCCCTGAGTAGTCAAATACTATTCATCATCATTACATGGTTAATTAATTCAGCAAAATAATTGAATTAGTACTAAATGTTTAATAATACATAAAAATAATACATACTGAACAAAAACAAAAATGGTCTATGAATAATTTAAAAAGCCAGTTACAAATCCACGACATATAAATTAATTATACATGTACATACAGCAAGATTATATGCATACATGATTCAAAAATTGCATTTCTTAAATATCTCAGCGAGAAGAGCACTAGAAAGTTACAATTTGTTTTTTTTGTGGTCGGCCAGTTTAGAACGACCTTTGACCCCAAAGCTCTAAAATGTCATGTGCAAAAATGGACACAGAAAGACATAGAAGTTTTCAAGTAATATTTCATTGCTGGATTAACATAGAAAATAACATACAACATGAGACAGGCTTGTTCTAACAACTGAACACAAGAAAAAGTCATACAGATTTACTTGCTGCAGGTGTGAACATTCTTATTTCATTCAGTATTGGTGAAGCAAATGCATCCGACAACCAACCCAGAGCATACAATGGAGTAAATCTGCAACAGTATCTTGAAGGGACATAATCAAAGTTGCGTCTAGATAATCGGTCAATAACCTAAAATACGTACCATTCGCTCTTATTGTAACAAAGAATCTTCGGCGAATGTAAACCTGACATTGGAAGAGTTA
>JAUELE010234362.1:0-11828 GCA_031471655.1 Diodora aspera
TAAAACAACAAGTCCACCATGAAAAGCTTTAAAATGCTTTTAAATGGGTTCCTGTGTTATGTCATCCGTTGACTGTGAAAGGAAATCACGATTTAAATCCTCTGATAGACTTGTAGCCTCAGAAACCGAATCAGGCAGTCTCTGAAACAGAACATGGACGTCCATAAAATGCGTTGGATTCACTGCAGTGGGAGGTTGGTTTTTGTGCAAAGGCAGTTAGCTGACAGAGATCATCCTGCCGACCAGACCTTCGCCGCATATGAATTTTCAAACACCGAAGCTGGTCACGTAAGTTCTGCTCTGTCAGTTAGGAGCACATGGTCTGGCCCACAAATATACATTACTGCTATCTAGGATTGTGGTTTTAAACTCGGCCGAACCGACACCAGTCCTGTTCCCCAAGATAATGAAGGAGCTCATTGTACTTCAATTTGTCTCTAGTGATGGCGCAATTCCTGTCTGGACCACCTTCTGGGGATCAGAGGCTGCAAAAAAGTAATCGCTTCCACCTCGGCCACTAATGTATGAGTGATCTCGGAGTGATCATTAAGTTACTAGAATAAATGCCACTCAATAATATTATATTTTACCTTTGAGGGTGTAAACGATACACCGTCACCATGGTCATCTTCCTTGTTTATCTGGCACAGTCGATACCATGAGTTATACAAAACTTGCAGGCAATCGTATCTTTCTTCACACAGTTGTTGACACAGTTTAATACCAACCATCATGGAAAAAACTTCCACACATTTTGTGACTATTATGGCGAGAGTTAAAACTTTCATCTTGATAAAGATATATGGCCTCTTACTCTGGTACTCTGCAACACATGGAATGAACACCACTTAACGACGATCATGCTTTAAAAGACGAATATAATTTGTAAGTGTTTGAAAGAGGCATCAGATGGCTTCCAATTAGAACTTAGCTTGTCCATGAATCATTTATCGTCAAAAATTAGTCTTTCTAAAGAAGAACTCATGTTTAAAATATACAACGCCTACGAACACAATCCCTGTATATTACTATAATTTTTAGAGCCTAGCTTCAGGTTTCAGACAGTACATGTACAATTTTATCCACTAAACTCATAGGCAAAAGAAAGGTTTACTGTGACCTTATAAGCACTAACATGTATGTGGCATTGGCCAATCTAAAAGATACGATAATATCTTGTGGGAAGTAGGCAATCATATTTAATGGTTCCTAACGGTTGGTGTGATAAATAGATGGTGCACTAGGTCGTTGAAGAGGTAGACGGTAAAATCGGAAGCTTGAATTTTTATGTGGAATTGGCCAATGTAAATGAATGTAAATGAGATGATAACATCTGCTGGGGAGTCGGCGATTAGATTTAATTGGTTCTAATGCTTGGTGAGTTCAGGTGGTGGCTGACTAGGTCGTTGAAGGGGCGGGGCTCAAGGCGTGTATGTTGTTGGCAAGATTACTTAGATACACGACCATTTATACACGAATTCGTCGAGGCAAGTGTGTTACACTCATAACTGGGAGTTATTGTTCAGATTTGAGTCTCGTATGTTCCCTCTAAGCATACGAAACTAACCAATATATATCTACAAGTCAAATGTGACATACGAATGTATGAAAACAATTTATTGGGAAAGACTGATGACCATACCCAAGCTGATTATAAACGGTTATTTTGGTGGGAATTGTTTTGGCGAGCTTTTTCACGGAGTCACGACACTGGCAACTAATGTAGGCTACATCCTGGTCCTTTACGTGGTTGCAATTATTTCCTGTCCACGTTAATGTAATATGATTAAAATATGCATGCAGATAATTAGGAACGTTTCAAGTACACCTAGCTTTAGCCTTCCTAACACTGTTACAACTACAAAACACCCGCCCCATATTAAGGTATGGGGCATGATGTTACCAACACGCACACGAATTCAAAAAGAGGTTGCTATGTACTCTGAATAGTAAGTGGCATGTACAGATATCATTAGCGATTTCACAAAACCACTTTGCATTTTTTTCAGTTCCAGATAAGAAGCTTACTTTTCAGTCAAATAAGGCTTCTGTTTCTAATCCACGGTCTACTTGTACATAAGTATTAGACTGAGCAGGAAGCTGAAGTACTTCCTTGGACTGGACGTTAATTATCTGATACGAACCGCAGGGAGTGAGTCTGGAATATCATAGGCAAATACATGTATGTCACCAGGAATGCCCTTATGTTGTCCAGAGAGCTTTGACAGTGAATCCACAAACATGAGTATTCTCTTAAGAAACTGTCCCTGCAACCATTGTATGCAAACATGACAACAAATGCGGTTGCAGTACTTCATACCATGGGATGCATTACTGAGTATTGATGCGACTCACTGATGGACAGCTGTTTATGACTAGCCAATGATCGTTTTTTGTCTGCATCGATGTAAACATAAGTTCGCTGAAAACGAAGTTGAGCAACTGAGTTGTCCAAATAGTCGACATTCAGTACCCTCCTGATACCCTACTGAATCAATGTACCTCGGGAAAAATAAAGATATGTACTGAAATATAACAAACGTTTGTTAAGCAGCTGCTTCCATTAAATGTATTCAGTAAAATGCAATGTTTTACCTTGCATATAGAATTCAAATGTATAGGTCTTTATTCACCTGGTTTTGTGACACAAATGTTTTGCAATTAAATCTAAATTCAAACCTGTAACTCCAACTAACCAACTACTATCTTGCATATGTACTTCCAATTTTAGACCATTCCTTTCTCTCTTGATTTGTGCACTGTTTAGGCGTTATACTACATTTTTGTTTACATGTATGTCTATCCATGATTGTCTGTGCATTCCAAATTAAACCATTTGACACTTATCTAACCCTTGGATAAACATTTCACACATCACTGCTTCAAATCAAAGACCGTTGTTTCCATGTCAGATGTTTTAGCAATCAGATGTGATGGTACCATTATCAGCATCTATAATCTGTATTGTCGCGTACAGGCCTCACGAAAAGCAGATCCAGAACAAAGTAAAACAAATATGCGTGTTTTGAACACATTTATTGGAATAACGCCAAACAAAATGCAAGGCTCACATAATCCCTCCTAACCTTGGATTAGTCACACCATTAGGCTGTGACCTGGTTCCTCTGACTTCTGAACATGAATCAGTCTGTTGGAATTCATCTTTATACTCTTACTCTAAAGACAACACCTCACGTGGAAACCAAAGGAAACACAGCGAGAGGAACAGTGAATAATATCACAACCAGCTCAACGAAGTCCTATTTCTTACACTACCCTAGTATCTCTATTCCTACTCACACTTTTTTAACTACCAATAACACTACTACAACACCAAAAACAAATATCACCACTAGTTCCTGAACTATTGCCGCCACCACAGTCACTATTTTAACAACACAACGAACACACATAATATCAATAAGCACTATTCAAACTTAACCACGACACTTACCCGCATCACTACTACTAGGGCGAGATCAATTTCTGCTGCTACCAAAACAATATGAACTAGTTCTGTTGCTACTATTAATTTGCAATCACTACTACTACAACGTCTACTACTACCACTACCACCACTATCACTACCACTACTACTACTACTACTGTTAGAATCACAAGAATACTACTAATCATACCACCACCACTACTACCACTACTAATTCTACTTCCATTAGTACCTGTATTGCCAGTTCACACCAGCAGTATTACAACAACAACTATTATTCAACTACCACTAAAACAACCACAACACGACGCTAAATACAAACCTGTAGTGAAAACCAAAGGATAAACAGTGAAAACAACAGCAAATACTCACTATAACTACTACTTCTACTGTTGCTACAACTATTTTTATAATCACACAAACCTACTCCTACTAATTTAGATACAACAGCAACTACAACTACAACTACTGCTGCTACAATTACTACTACTGATACTACAACTACTACCACTACCACTATTACTACTACTACTAATACAACTGCTGTTGCTACTACTACTACTACGACTACTATAACTGCTGTTACTACTACTACTACTCGCTTTTTTACTACTACTACTATTAAGACTACTTCTGCTATTCCTACTGCTACATCTACTACTACTTTTACAGCTACTACGACTACTATTACTACTACTATTACTACAGCTGCTGATACTACCACTACTACTACTACCGCTACTACTTCTGCCACTACTACTACTACTACTACTACGAACTACTACTGCTTCTACTATTACTCGAGCAACATATGCTATACTGACGTCCAAAAGAAAGTATACCGAAATTTTGAGAGACTACTGAATAAATTCACAAATACGTTGGATATACAAGAGATATCCCTCAAGACTTGGAAGGTTTATCAATGAGATGTTGTCAATCAACTTAAACTCGCCGAAATCCAAGCATCCTTTTGATCAACTATGACATAAAGACGTGAGGGAAATAATTGAAATCATTTGGTATACTTTCTTTTGGACGTCAGTATATATATTCGACTGCTACAATTGCAAATATTATTACTACAAATACAATAAATGTTGTTGCACAGTTAGTAGAGTTAAAGTATAACTAATAGAGACATCAACACTGAGGAAACATAAATAATATTGAAAGTCAACTGCTCTGATTGGCTGTAGTTGAAAAGTTCAAAGCTACAGAAGTGTTGTCATTCCTAACAGCTTCTGTGCGAATAAACACTGTTTTAGATGAGATACATGAATATATGTATACAAAATGGATGATACATCAAAAAGTGTTTTCAATTGCTCCCTCTATAGTTGAAGAGGTATAGTTAGTGTTTCGCATTCACGACACCTTGTTTTCAGTCCTGTTGTTATCTACTTTACTGAGGCATAAATGTTGTGATTTAACTTGAACCAGATTCGCATCGTCTCATGTCATTCTGAACACATTGTATGTTGGAATCGGTTACGAATAAAAACAAGGCACAACTGTTGGCGCTTTAAGTTCAATCAAATTATATACTCATGCTCACTATTATTATCACCCGATGTAAATGGAGAGGTGGTGAAATACAGACAATAGTTTCTTAGATTTAGTCAAAGAAGAACAATAACAGTCACAATTCTAATCAACAGAATGAAAGATCCATAAACTTTCACTATGATATGATCGCGAAATAATTTTAGCATAACAATTATTAAACTCCTTTTTGGGATGACAATAATAATTAGCGTGAGTATTATTTGTTTTAAAGAGATCAACAATTACAGCGTATCCAGAACATCGGGAACTAATATTGAAACTATATGCCATTGAAATGTGCTTCCTCGATTTTGTTCGACTTGGCTCAGTTAGAAGTCGTCTGCGTGTCAAATCGGAATCAGTACATATGCGCCCTTCTCGGGAAGTTTAACTTCAATTAAACTATCTTTCTTTGAGAGATCAACCTCAAAAATATACCTGCCGTATCGGGAACTAATGTACAACTTGTTTGAGGCGCATACCATTGAAAGCCATCCGATCGATTTGATTTTAGATGGTAGTGTCAACAAGGCGGAAGTCTTGCCATTTTTTGACAGCTCCATGAGGATCGATTCGTGCACATAAAACACTGTTTCCAGATGAGATATATACGTAAATGTGTACAACGTAGGTAATATATCGAGAAGAGTTTTTAATTGTGTCCCATCATAGCTCAACATAAGTATTTTCTTGTTTGAACTCACGAAGATTTCCTTGCATTTAGCATCTACTTCAATAAAGCAGAAGGCCGTTGATTCCATATCAGAGAGAAACACGTGGTTCGTTCCGTCTAATAACATTCTGTAAACTTTGCAGCGATTAACCAAAAACACAATCCCCTGCTCTTCATCTGCACTCATACTCGTTCGCCGGCTTTCCATGAAGCGATACGTGACTTAAGACTTATCAGAAATCTAGATTCAGTCTTCAGATATAACACGGACCTAAAGTGGCTCCAGTGGAAAGGATACTTCACTATGTTGTTGGTAGCCAGGTTCATTTGGTAACCATATTTCACAGAAGATCTAGTTAGTAGAATTAGAAGACGAGTGGCTTTTGGCATGGTCCGGTATGTTACATCCGACGAGAGAACTGCGAACATAAAACCCAAGATAAAGCAATTGTGTAACATACTTGAGGTGTGTTCTGTTAAACGGAACATCGTTGGTGAAGGGGTGTGAGTCGCTTTGTGTCTGTGTAAGGTTTGTTCAGGTGTTATAAAACGATTCCAATTATTCTCACGGTTACTCTTGTGAGTAGCGTGTTGCTAAAAACCTTTTCTGAGAAATCATGTCACAAACATGGAAATAGGTACTTATTAATATATAAATATATTTATGATAATATGCTTGTTTACCAAATGTACATTTACGCAAATGAAAAAAATCAGAAATCGATACTTTGCTTTTAGATACCAGTTTATACATAAATACAGACAAACAATTGACGACTTGTATCACCATGGCAGTTCATGAAATACATTACACCTGACACACGTGAAAGAGACATGTATGTGGGTAGCGTCAGAAACAAATTGCCAAAGTCAACAGTGAGTACAAGTGTGCTCGCAGCCAGCAGTGATGCACGCTTGATACGCTTGCCTCACACTAGTGTGCTCGCCGCCAGCAGTGATGCACGCTTGATACGCTCGCCTCACTAAGGCATTTACTCCTTCAAAAAAGAATGGCATTCCATAGAAGTGGCGGGGCAAAATAAATCATTATTTTGTTATTTACCTTGAAATTCCAATATCCCCTACTTTTTGTACATATATCCACTGAAATAAGGATTTGTTTCTTACAAGTATAAACATAAGACTGATGTAAATCCTATCAAATACGGATTCTCTTTCAAGTAGCAAATATAGAATGAATAAAATATCCTACAATAATGGACCAAAAACGGTGTTTCGACTGTTGAATACAACTGCTTCTGGAGAGTGTTTTTGAACGTTGCCTAGCAACCAGAGTGCAGGCGCTCTCCCCGCTAAACGCCAGCACGGTGTATATATCACGTGGCCACGAGGTCTGGTTTGATTATGTTTTTATTATTAAGAAGTTGGAAAAGCCAAGCAAAATGTTGTTTCAGTTAATCGATGTTTTTGTTGTTTTCCTCAGTCTGTTTGCACAGGTCATGTTTGTGTTTGAACTTGACACTGAATGTGTTTTTAAATATCAATGTCAAGCCCAAAATACACCCTGTCGTTTATGAGGGAAGAAATAATGATGCACTGTCATAATTGTGAATCTTATAAAAAAATATGCCCTAAAATTGTAAATATACTGACGTCTAAAATAAAGTATGCACAATGATTTCAATTATTTTCCCTCAAGTCTTTTTGCCATAGTTGATCAAAAGGATGCATGGTTTTCGGTGAGTGTAATTTGATTGACATCATCTCATTGATAAACCTTCAAAGTCTTGAAGGTATATCTTTTGTATATCCAACGCATTTGTTAATTTATTTAGTAGTCTCTTAAAATCTTGGTATACTTTCTTTTGGACGTTAGTATAGTTCTAATTCACACGACCTGTATCTATGACCCAGTTAACCAGTATTGACGCCAATCATGAATGTAAAAGATGTCTGGAGTGTGCTCCAGTGCGCATATGCTTGCGTATTTCCGGTCACATCACAAGTAGTTCAGGTGACAACGACGGACACGTAAGGAAAGGTTTAATCCTAAACGTGATAATTAGTTCAATTAATATCAATAGATCCAATAAAAACAAGACCACAAACCATTTATCTATTTTCGAAGTGGTCATTGTTGAATTCTCAGTTCACAACATTAAGCTAAACATGTCAGTTTATCAACTTAAAGTGATATAAAGCCATACTTATAGATTCTTTACATGTACATAATCTTAGCCTATGAACAAATCGGCCGGACTAATTGTGTCCTTCGTGTGGACTGTGACATAAGATAGCTTTTCGAAAAGGTAAGAGTCGAAAGAATTCTGATACCTCTTATCCCATTTTGTCTTTTGGTGCAGGTACGGTGGGCAGAACGTTTTGGATCCAGGTGTGTGCCCAACTTATCTGACATAATAATTATAAGCATGTTTGTATAAGTGTGTTGATGTCATCGGAGCTACATGTCAATACACCGTTTATTTCATTTATTCTCAGGGGTCATTATCAAGATAATCAAACTTGTCTGTGATTACATAAAATGTGTCTGTCAAGATTAGCGAGAAACAAAGACATACCAGCGTGGCCATCTACACAGTTGTAGCCCCGTGCTTGAAGAAGGAAGCATTTCCCCGCCTGCATACAACTGTCCAAGCAGTTGTCCCCTATCTGAAATCACGTTACATACATTTTGAGAACGTTGCATGCAGTTTATGCTACATTTTACGTTTTCATCTTTAATTTGTGTTTTGACTGGGGGAAGGGGTGTTGGGCACACGCGTGATTCAGGCAAAATGTATGGTCAACATGGTCACCGTGTCACAAAGTATAACCAAATAGGAACAGACTGATGGGATGTTTAATATGTTCATGCTTTTGTGGTACACTGCCGTGGTAGTTGGGGAGGGGGTGGTGGGAAAAGCAGGACTCAAGTTACTCAACCAATCATATTCAAAGCCACGTGGTCAGAAAGTCAAAAGAAAACGACAGACAGAATTGTTAAAACACAATGTCTGTCACAAATGGGATGGTTCGATGATGAACACTACAAGGTAATAAACTGAAGTTACCTTCTTAATCTGGAATCTGAGGAGGCCAGCTTGAATAAACAGGATTTGTGGATCAGGTGAGGAAACCGAACATCCTTCGAGCTGACATAGGTCACGACAAAGTTTATAACTGGGTGCAATGCACAGGGCAGTTTGTATTTTCAGGCAACACAGAGCTGGTACCATCAGACAAAAAGTTACTTTGCAGAACTTCGCCATGACACTTGCTCAGAACGTTGCTCTTTCGCAGTTCTGTTGCACTGTGGAATTGCCTCGCGTGGGGAAAAGTACATCTAGAAATCTACCAGATTTAAGTGACTAATTTACTGTTGATTTTCTATGAAATGACGTTTGTATAAAAAATTAATCATTTGTACATTTACCAGACTCTTTGCTGGAAAACAAAATAATAACTCCGGACAATTGATGATATGCTGCGACGGCTATCAAGTTTCTGTGATCTTTCATGTCAGGATAAAAGTTCCATTTGCTAGCATTAATTAATATTCAATTATTAATTTCACAATAAGCTGGGTTTAAGTGTTTTTTTCTGCTGACTCCCCTTGACAGTGTATAGAATACAGAATGGAGGAATAGGATCATTTTACTCATTTCGCAAATAGCTACATCTTAACAGGAGAAATATGGCCGTTGGGATATTAGATCGAGGCAATCTTACTCTTGCCTCACAGTTCTCTCACTTAGCCCCCGAAGTCTTCAGTCGCTCCTTAGCATAATTACAGTATATTCCGGAAAATGGAGATACCAAATGAATCCTTCATAATGTCACATCCTTATATTGGGCTCTGAGCCAACAGCCACACAAAGTAAACCAATGCTTCTTACAAATAACTGATCTAAAAGATAGGGACTCAGCATCTTTTTGGGATTGGTATCCTCTCCATGTCTGTTACCCGACTCCTATCTACATGTACTCTTCATAAAACTGTACTACCGACCCTAATTTGCGTGTGTGAATCTGGACAAATACAAATGCAAAATACAAAATTAAACTCAATGAAACGTTGCATTACATATAGTCAAGCTCATACAAAGATTCCAAGCAAGGCAGCTTCTTTTCTTTCACAAACTTAGTAGTCTTCATCATGTGCTCGGTCAAAGTTCCTGTTTAACATGCGTCTTATCATGTATCTACCGAGACCTCACGACCAAAAATGTAAACACATTGGTTTCATCCCTGTAACTGTGTCATTCTTACATCAGTATAACCTATCAAAATATCTGCTACCAAAATCCACGGACAGTCCCTACCATCAAAAAGTCTATGAACGAGACCTGTGTGTCAAAACATTGAAATCGGATTTCTCATGGAGTGGTAAATTCGAATTCTCAACGACGGAGACTTCATTCGTTTTACAAATGTGTTCATAAATCAGACCCCGCCATTGTATGGTGACTTGCAACGAATAGACAACACCACAAAGCTTACTGTAAGTTAGCAAAGATCCGGGTTCCAATCTTTCAACACGAAGTTACTGTATGTGAATTAAAACCTCAGGATTGTTTTCTAAGTATGTATATCTGTATCACTTTCGCTTGTGAGAATCATGAGAAGGCCATCATGTGGACCGATGACTTGGTGGATCTTCTTGTGGCCTTTCACGTTGATGACACGATCAGCCACCATAGGAGATGCTCAAGTGTCAATTATGCTCCTTTAAATTATTAATTATCCAAATTATCTCCCCTTTGATAAAATGTTTAGCATTAGGCACTTGTTAAAATGTAAAGCGACCTTAATTTTAATCAAAGCACTTTATTACATGTGAATGTCTTCAACCTGACAGTTTGATTAAGGTACACACCCAGGACGAAAACATAAAAATACATGAACATTCATCAAAAGTAGGACCAAAGTATTACAGAAACACGAGTAATCCCTTACTGAACGTTTGATTCAAATATCTGCCAACTTCCCCCGGTCTCTTGATGTTTCCATAAAATGGTAATCATTTGTCTCGTCAAAGATGATATGGTGTCAGCGGTGTTCTTTAATCTTACAAAATGTGTCTTTGGTAAACCAATCATACACACAGCCACGTGGCCAGAAAGTCAAATGAAAACGACAGACAAAATAATTTATTGTTATAACACAAAGTCAATCACAAATGGGATGATGCGGTGATGAACAATACGTGATAAACTGAAGTATCTGGTATCTTTGGACGCCAGCTTGAATAAGTAAGATGTGTGGATCAGATGTGGATACTGAATTCGAACAACCCTCAGTTTGACGTAAGTGACAGCAACATTTATAAATGGGTGTAATGCACAGGACATTTTGTATTTTCAGGAAACACAGAGCTGGTACCATCAGACTTAAATTTACTTTGCAGAACTTCGCCATGACACTTGCTCAGAACGTTCCTCCTTCGCAGTGCTGTTGCACTCAGAAAATGATTTGGGATTGGAAACGTACATTTAGAAATCTACCAGATTTAAGTGATTAATTTACTGTTAATTTTCTATGAAATGATGTTTGGATTAAAGATTAATCATTTGTGCATTTAACAGACTATTTGCTGGCAAACGAAATAATTACTCCAGACAACTGATAATATTCTACCACGAGTATCAAGTTTCTGTGATCTTTGATGTCAGGATAAAATTTATATTTCTTGCATTAATTATTATTCAATTATTAAATTTCACATTAAGTTGTGTTTACGTATTATTTTCTGCTGACTCCCCTTGACAGAATATTCTTACATAGGGAAAACCTATCAAGATATCTGCTTCCCAAAATACACGGAGAGTTCCTACCATCAAAAAGTCTCTGAACGTCAAAATATTGAAGTCGGATTCCGAATTATCAACGACGGAGACTTCATTTGTTTCACAAATTTGCACATAAAACCAGAACCCCTTCAAAACCAGAACCCCTCCATTTGTTTAATATTAATTTTAAACTTGGAATCAGTTCATATACGCCTAATTGAATTGGGACTCGGCGTGTGGGAGGTTTTCAAACTTGGACTCAGTTCATACACGCCTAATTGTATTGGGACTCGGCGTGTGGGAGGTTTTCAAACTTGGAATCAGTTCATACACGCCTAATTGTATTGGGACTCGGCGTGTGGGAGGTTTTCAAACTTGGAATCAGTTCATACATGCCTAATTGTATTGG
>JAUELE010234373.1:0-11827 GCA_031471655.1 Diodora aspera
TCTCGGGAATCTCCGTAACAGTACAAACACGCTTGGATGATACTCAGGACCTATCAGAAAATTGTCGGAAAGTACCGAAGGAATGGCCGAATACAATGCCGGGCGATCTGCAATTGGAAACTAATCCGCCGCGAGGAAAGAAAATATGGCGTTATTTAATTAGGCAAACACTGTTATAATGAGTTATTTAGTTTATTGGATTTATTTCGCACAGAACGCACCGACCCTATCCTGAGTTTGGGAACATGTATCCAACTTTAAGATAAATGACAATGTTTTCAGTTAAGTGTCCCTCTATTTCTTTCCAGCGGTAAATATATAAGGCATATGAGAAAACTAATGTTGTTGAAGGACGAATGAGGGTAGTCTTGCTGTATAGTGTCTTTTTTAAAGTGAATACACATTATCCCAGATGTACTGAAGTAGATTTATTGATAATTTAACGGTGACCTGATTTTTGGCAATTATTAGTTTGAAAATTATAATTTATAGTTATTGATTAACCATGTATTCTGTACTTCATGAACAGTTAATAATTATTGATTGTGTACTCAAGACTTTTAACTTTATGTACCCTGTGGACTACCTGGAGATGTTGCTTTAACACCAGAAAGAATGGGACCCTTCCTTACTATGTTGTCCCTTTTCCTGAAGTGCCTCTTGCACATCACATTGCGCTATAGCAGAAATATTGCCCCTTTTAATGTAAAAATCTATTTCACTCACTCACTTTTGCATTCATGTGCTTAAGTGAGTAAAACACAAACACATATTAAAAGTGATTGAATTTAAACACAACCCTTGAAAGTCATTTTGTAGAAAATTATTTATTTTATTCAAATGGCCTCACTAATCTCTTGAATACGGGTAACAAGTGGAGTACCTTTACTTAGCATTCCGATCCTTACATTATGGTTAAGTAACTTGAAAGAGATAATTAATGAATGCAAAGCTTGGTCATGTTAAGTCCTGAAATCAGACAAGTGAAAATGCGGTGTGTACTTGCCATGGGGCAAGTATCTCCAAAACACTTCCCGCCCGCCATAGCCACCATACTGAAATACAGAGATTAATTTATAAAATATTTAATTTTATTTGTCTTGTATTTTCCTCCAGTCTAGTTTCATAATGGAAGAACATATAGCCTAGACTTGCTTAACTTGAGCTAGACTGACTCAGGGCTCTATAAGACAATTTCCTTTGCATTGAATGACATAGTGCATGTAAAGTGAAGTTCTTGTCTTGAACTTGCCATGTCCTACTCTAGTTTGTTCTCTGTTAATGCTACTCCTAGTCTGTGGTGTAGAAAGGAAGTGGTAAGTAACTCAGCATTGTGTCATCTCACTGCGCACTCCTACTGCACTCCGTCAATATTCTGGTTCAAATCTTCCAGGTTTTGGCTTTTTGTTTTATGTATGAAGGCAAAATCTACTTTGTAGAGATCTTATGTTTTGCGAATTAACTGACAAAGCTTTTTCTCTTGTAGATTTTAAAGTTTTCATTTCTATATTTTATTTTGAGTTCTATTTTATTTGATTTCTGTGATATTTGGTATCAATTTTATTTTCTTATGTTGACAGGTCGCATTCAGCATTTATCATGTTTATTGTGTATAAATCTTTTTTGTCTCACTATGCCTGACCTCCCTACTCACAGCATAAAATACCATCCACTAGTTCACTCGCTCTTATAAGGGAGGCATATTACTGCACATTTCATATGTTGTCATCCAGCTTAAGGGACTTGGAAGGGAAGTTGTTCCTGATCTCACAAATGCTGGTATCTGAGATATAATCTACCTTTGTGATATTCTTTCCTATTGTAACCTGCTCTCCCGCTCACTCTCTAACTACCCCTCAATTTTTCATTCTTTCCCCTCCCCCCAACCCCACCTTCAGTTTGTTTGTAAAGAGTGACATTGTGGGATTTAGGAAGAATTGAAGTCACATCCATACATTAAAGGTGGTCCTCTCTCTCTTCCTCCTTCCCTCCCTTCCCCTCTCTTTCTTTCTCTCTCTCTTTCTCTCTCTCTCTCTCACCCCGTGGGACTTTCAGGGAGTGACATGGTGTCACTTAGATAGAATAGGGCCCGTAGGCGACTGAAATAGGGATCTTTTGCTTTCACTTTCCTTTCTATCGATCCTTTTTATGAACTGTCTTTTCGCCCGATGTGCACCTTGCACATCATGTTGTGTTATGGCTGAAATATTGCCCTTGCAAGATGAAACATCATTTCAGCTCAGCTCAACTCTCTCTCTCTCTTGATCCTTCTTTCTTTTTTGTTCTCTCGATCTTTCGATTTCAATCTCTCAACTTTCCCTTGATCTTGATCTCGCAACTTCCCTTCTCCTGATTCTTGCACATGCACATCTCATTACGTTATGGCTGTGTGTTTTACAATTTACAAAATATAAAAATTTCAAAAACTACAACTACATTTTACCTGTGCCCATAATGCAATGTCAGAATTCTGTGTTCATACACACACATGTCCATGAACATGCAGAAGCAGGTGATGTTACTTGACCCCTGAACTACACTGTTGGGTAGTGTACATATGCAGCACCCAAGACCTTTTAAAAGTTTCACTAATGGTTTCAGTAGTTAGCTAGTACATGTACCTTTGTCAAAACTCCCAGGATGTTTGGCTATGTATATACAGTGGAATCCTGACAAGTAAAATTTCAAGGGACTATTTTTATTTCTTTACTCATCCGATATGTTACTTATCCGAAACCCGCCAAGCAGTCAGAATAACAAACAAAGATATAAAAGACATGAAATTACCGGGCTTTATCGAAGGTTTGTCCTATCAGTTTGCACACGGACACATTGGGAAGCACTTAAGTCTTTACGAACAATTACAATACAAACAAAGGTAGTGAAACACTGTAAGCTGGGTATTGTGTTGAATCAGGTGGTGTTAATTGGGATGATCACTTGTGTATTTTACTTATCCTATGGCATTAACTCACTTAATTGATTGAAGGGACCTTGAAAATCATTTTAGGTATCCAGATTTTTTACTTAACCGATTTTACTTATCCGTATCGAAATAATGATAAATAAAGAAGAAACATGCTGGGACCATAGAAAATGTTTTACTTATCCGGATTTTTGACTTATGGTAAAACTTCTAAAATTTCAAACTTCTAAAAAATTTAAGGTGCTATTTCTGTCAAGATAATCAATTTATTTAACCTTTATAAATTCGAATTTTTTCGAAAATTCGAAATGTTTTGAAAAGCGAAAACCGAGTTTCGAAAAATGGTGATTGTTACCTTCAGCAGTTTCTAAAATTTCAAATATTTCACTTATTTTTTGGGGGCAATTTCTAAAATTTTAAATTCTAACTTTTTCAAAGATCACTAATTTCCAAAACTTCAAACATGTCCGAAAGTAATTAATTTTTTTCCTTTGAAATTTTAGAAGTTTTACCGTATGCGGATTTTTGACCTATTCAGATTTTACTTATCCGGATTTCACTGCATACTGAAGGAAAACATGAAGGATCACTGAAAAGCGTTCCAAATAACCTGTATCACCAGGACTATAAGTACACCTATATTACACATATGGATTGTCAGTAGGAAGTGTAACTACCACAGGCTCTGACAACCTGCTGGCATCATTTATGTATGCTCAGGACCAACAAGTGTTGATACAACGTGTGATCCCTTTTTATCCCACCAGTTTATGTATCTTTCCTTGAAACACATTTCCTGTGCTAGCTATGCCAGAGTAAGGACCTAAGAGGGAGGAGTATCATGAATGGCTGCCTCTCTCGCTTGGTGATATTTTGCCTTGTTTGGTTGTTGCACATGCTAAACAGACCTTATGTTGTTTATTTTCCAGATGTTCAAGAAGGTCCGTTTCAGCAACAACCACATGACACCAAGTGATGTCTTACACCCTCACTACAGAGTCAACTCTCACTGGGAAGATTCAGAAGAGGAAGGGGAGGAGTCCATTGTATGACAGCAGCGGTTGTCATAGCAACATGACAGTTACCATAGCAATCATGACACTAGTCATGTCCCACTTTCTTGTTCAAAAAGACAGAATTCTGCAAATGTGAGATAAAATATAGATGATATTTGAGCAAATTATTGCAGTACGAAACAGAGAAGAAACTTACCAGCTTTAAATTTGAGGATATTATTTTCTGTGCCCAAGGGAGATAACTACATTGTTTCTATGGCAACAATATTGGCTGTGAATTGTGATATTATGAGTTGCTATGGAAACATGGTTACTATGACGACCAGTGACATTGGTCTCCTTGGTGATCCAGCTGTGTTGAAGAAGAAAGAAAATGGTGATGTTATACCAAGCTATCCAAAAACGTCTGAAGTTTCCAGTGATTTGGTAACTCTTGGAAGATCCTATGAGGATACAGTGCATGATATTCATGCAGCTTTGGGATGCATGTGCTAGGACTATTATAAGAAAAGGATGCCACCTTTAAAATCATTTTGAGCACTTAAATAGTGTTTAGTGTTTCTAGGCAACCAGAAGAACTGAGCATCTTATACACATTGACATTGCATTGATATCATCAACCTTTTGAATTGCATAATATTATGGTTTTGCAGACTACCTGATTTAAGATTTTTGGTTTCTTGAAATATGTTGTCGACCAGAATTCTGCTTTTGCTTGTCAACGTTATCTCGCTGTGGATTGGATCATTGGTTTCAAGAACACAAATTTGAGATGAGAAATGGATACAGACAGCATAGGGTTCTAGTTCATCTTGTTTACATTTTCAGTGCACCTTTTTCAGTAAAACCACAAATCACAAATGTAACAAACATCTGTAATTAAGAATCTTTGATCAGTTAGAGAAATATAATCAATATACGGGAATTGATAACATTCCCGTTCCGTTTCAAATTTGTTTGTAACTGAAAATCTTAATTTAATCTTTGTCACTTTCATTACTTGTGCATGTTTTCGATGATCTCTGTATTGAGGGTGCGAGAATGTTAGAGATTGGAAACACTTCACAGTTTGTCCAGAACAGAGAGATATGTCTGCACATGCCAGTGGTGTTCTCATTGCCGCCAAAAGTGAATTTGTTTCCCTCTAGATATTGCATCATAACATTTCACAGAAACAATAAAATTAATGAAAATTCATAAATTCATTTTATGAATATGAATTTGTCAGTGTATGGAATGTATTTGCAGGCAAACTGAACTGACTTTTTATGGATAACAACTGATAGATCATCACTTGTGATTCAAGCTTATAAACCAGCTGTGTTCAAGATGTAAGATAGGGTAGACACTGGTCAGGGAAAAGTGGGGGAATTTTGGAATTGATTAGGGAAATTTGGAATTCTGTGTAAAGGTCAGGGAAATTCAGGGAAATATTCTCAAAGTCAGAGAAAATTGCTATTTTCATGTGCTCAGTATTGCACATATCACAGTGTTCAATGTTTCAATGATCCATCCGCAGTCAGTAAAAATGTTTATTTGATCAGGAAAAATAAAAGGTATGTCAAGAAATATTGAAATCTTTGAAAGGCAAGTATGCACTGAACTGAAGACAATTCTCATGGTTAAAGGAAGCACTCATATAATCTCATAATTCACTTACTCCGACAGGGAGACATCAAGCCTTTTCTGAATTGGATGCATGAACTGTGTACATTTAGTTTTGTGCAGCTACTGAAAGAAGTTGTTGGTTAACAGTTTCAATTTGTATATATACGGACATGGAGAGAAAAGTCTGAAAATGCTATTCCCCTACCAGTTTTACACCTTTTATGTCAGTCATGGGGATAAACTTACATGGTTACATATATAAATTTAGGATACTATTGTGAAGAAATGAATTCAAAACTTCACTTGTTAAGTGCTTCACGTCAGTATCAAACACCTACAAATGTAGATCTATGACTTTACTGACATAAGGAAAAATTTAAATTTAAATTTTTTAGAAGCAGACTTCTAGCATAATAACCGAAGTAAAATCCTTTCTTTGTGATCTCCTTTATCAGTGAATCTTGTAACCAAGAAGAGGGTTCCAATTAGACTTGCTCAAGTCTCTGAAAAAAATCTTAGCTACCAATTTTTCTTTAAATGTTAAAAATAATATCTACAAATGAAATATCTTCTCAGAGATTGGTGTTATCTAGACTTGGTAAATTTTATTGCATGGGGAGCTGAACATATGGTAAATATATTGCAGGTTAGCCTTGGAGCAAGGCTAGGTTCCAGTGTGAATTATGTTAGTTGAAACCAGGGTCTCTCATTGTGATATGTATAGTGTATTATATATGTACTGGTGGAGTCTACATTTCGTGTCTGTGATTCTGGCAGTGGTAATACAAGGTCTATAGGGTAAGGAAGATTGAGTTCTTTGAGAAAGATTTGGTACAGGAGATAAACCAGTTTCTTGTCGTGTATGTTTTCTAGGTGCTCTGGTAGACATTCTATACCAATGAATGATATTAAAAGTCAACTGTCTCATTGCTGAGATGCAACATTTTTTCCTAGATTTCATGACAATTTGACTGATAAGGCCAGTGTCATATGCCAGTAGCGGATCCGGAGGGGGGGGGGAGGGTAAAGAGTAATAGTAAAGAGTCCTCAAACCACGGATGGGGGACTGACATTTTGCATGTTGGACCCCCTCCCTTTTCAAGTTGGACCCCCCCTTTCCAAAACCTTGGTCCTCCCCTGGATGCTACAATCTTTCATTGGATACAACATGATGTCCTGAGGAATAGTTTTTGGGTTGTATCCTATTTCCAAACATGGTACATCGTCACAGTCCTATCAAATACACGTATGTTGGTTTTGAAAGGTTTTGAGATAATCGAAAAATACTTTTTCATTTTCAAACCGACAAATGAGATTAGAGATTTCAAAAAATTGTTGTATCTTTGGCATTAATTTTATTTGTCGATTGTAACAAGAATTTGACAGGACATGCAGGATGCATCAGCATTGCTATGTAAGGCGTAACTCATTTTTGACCAAAACTCAATATACAAGGTTTTGATAGGACTGCGATAAGATATGGTAAGATTCTTTACGACCAAATATTTTGGGCATGTTAAAACACTTATGACATGACAGTTACAAAACTCAGGTTGTATCCCATATTGAGACATCGCAGCAAGATACAGTTATGAACAATCTTGTCATATCTTTGAGTATCACAGCATTGTGTTGTATCATAAGAAAAATCGGAGTCTGCTCAAGATGGGCATTATTCTCATGGGATTTGATATTATTGTTTTTGGTGATTTGTTCCTTGAGGAATCAGACTGAGGAAGAACTTCTAATTGACTGAATTCTATCTGTCTCTCCAGTTTACATTTTCATTTCTCAGTAATCTTTTGTACCTTTTTTAACCTTTTTCAACTTACATTTTCCATATATAAAGAAGGATTTGACTATAACTATATCTACAACTTACTTATTAATTAAATGTTTTGTTTGCAGCATTTTGCAAGTTTGTTGTTTTGTTTTAAATCAAAAGATATATATTTTGGGATGTGCAGGAATGGTGATGTGAGTACTGCTTAAGGCATTAAATATTTCATTACATTACCTGTGGGATCAGCGTAAATTGCATAATGAGTTTTAATTATCTCCAATCTAATGTAATGGGGAAGCACCATAGCTTAGTAGTAGAGTGCTCACCTACTGTGCTCAAAATCTGGAGTTTGAATCTGAACCAAATCGGATAAGTGCTATTGAAAGATTTGTTAACTTGGATCTGCTCTTCTTTAAGGTGTCCGAAAATTATATCTAAATTGAATTGTTTTCAGTTTGACAGAGATGATGCTATAAACTGTTTTGTATATTAGAAATCTTCATGTAGATAATTAGATAAGACTAAATGTGAATGTGTATATATGTGAAGTGTGTATAGACTATCAACATAGAGTTGTATGACTAGTTAATGTGAAGCCATGAATTTAGATCTGAGATGTGTAAAGTAGCATCCTCTTAGTTTTGTCATGTAACAGAGTAAAGGAGATTACATATGGCTGAAAGATTGCTGAAACTCGGAGAACCCCAACACATTCACTATGAAGGACTGAATTCTGATTTTATATACAACTCCTCAATTTTTTCTGTGAAGTAAATTCTCACCTCTCTCCTTATTACGGACTCAATTGAAACCATATTCAAATTCAGTTGCATAATCCCTCATGTGTTGCTTTATTACATCTTCAGGCAGTTGCTCTGAATTGAAAGAATCTGGCATAATGGTCGACTGGTGGTGTCTCAACAAAACAGCTAGATTAGATAGGAGTTTATACATGTATCTTTATATTGTCAAACATTTCACCTGCTTCTCTAAAAGTCCTGGGCCCTCTTTCACAAAGTAATCCTAGGATCAATCTTAGCAGTTTGGTTAATTTTGAAACTAATGGGACAAACATTTGTCCATATTTGGTAACAATCTGGGAGGGATTTTAGGACATCTTGAACAGTTTTAAGTTGTTTTGTCGACTGAAATAATGGTTAAAACTTGGTTTAAAAAGTTGATTTTAAGAGTTTACGATCAACTTAGTGCTAAGATCTCTTTGTGGAACAGGGCCCAGGCCCCCATTTTATGAAGGCATCGTAACTTTAGGATATCGTAAAGATACGACGAAGTTTAAAATGTCGTAAATTTTGGTCTAACTTAAAACACTGTATAAATTTAGGAGAGCTTTGTAAAATGGTAAGAAACGTTAAGACATGGATTAAAACATTGGAGGTGGTAAAGATAAGATGCTTTCATAAAATGGGGACCAGGTATTGGCACATTGGTGGGAGTTATTCTCTAAGTTCTGGTGACTTTGGGTTCAAATCCAACCCATGTGACCTCATGTCCTGACAACCCGATGACATGCATACATTAAGGATATAGCTTAAAGATTGCAACGACCATGTCAAGGTTAACATTTCTGTATCCCGGCAGAGGCAGCCCTCTCCTTTGATGAACACTGGGCCAGTTAGATAGAAATGTTAATAAATAGGATTACTACTGATACGTTTGTTTCGCCACTGCCTCCACTGATTTTATGGTCTGGCTAGTGTCCTGAATTATGCTATTGAAATTTTACATTGATGTTGTTGATTGATGTCAAGGGTGACACATTTTGTGGTCCAGTATTTGAATCAATTTCTCAGGATTTTCTACTTTTCTTGAACGAAGTTCATTATGTCAGCAAGTCGGTGCAATATCAGCTTTCATTCAGTTATTGCATTTAATTGTTAATTAGGAAATTAGTTGAGTACAATTGAAGACAGAATTTTCAGTCACTGTTGGTTTACATGTCAGCTGCTTTGGATTGGCACCCGACTTTTCATATACATTTTTGTTTGACAATTAATGGATCCTGAAATGTCAATCTAACTTCTTATGCTTGTGTTTTCTTGAAGATCTTGTAGCAGCCTATAATTATTGTCAAAACTCTTTGAGTCAAGCTTAGTGTATGATACTCCTCTCTACTTAAGCCTCGCTCCAGTATAGAAGGTGTATGCATAGAGGAGTACTATTTTATCTGCCAATTTTTTAATGAAGATCAAGCCAGTGTTCAAGCTCAGTCTCGCGAAAAATTATCTAGAAAGAAAAACGGGCATCAACACTGAAACATGAATAACTTTCTAAGTTTTATTGCAATTTGGTACAGTTTAACTTCTGTTTAACTTCTGTTTACTTTGAGTCAAATCAGTATTAACATGTTTAGGTTTTGTCATTGCAGATCTGAAAACTTCATAATTATGTTACAAGATCTCCGATATTCGATAGTGCAGCAGTCTTATTTTAACTCGGATTTTGTGTGGTACTGGTTGTAATTAATTTATTCTGTTTTTGTTACTTTTTGTTCAGATATGTTATTTTAGTCTGTAAAAACTGTTGACAAGTACTGTTATTGTGTATTTTAATACCGAGCTCACCTGCTTTAGATGTTTCGTAGTTATCACTGCAGACTTAAAGGCCTTATCTTCATACTTATGGTTCGTGTCATTGGGTTCCAGACCTACCAACAGGTCTTTGTCGTCCCAAAATAACACCTTATGCTTTCCTGTTTGCTTGCTTATTGAATGTGTTAAAGGTCACCATCTATGTTTTCAGCAGACAGTTCAGTCTTTTGAAGTCTTGGGGTACTGGGTGTCCGTCTGGGTGAGGCCATGGTATTTGTTTCTTACAGATGGGACAAAAACTGTGCATTTTTTCTTCAAAACCAAAAAGCATTTTGAATATTGGAATGGTTCTTTACTCTTCGGGAATATATGGACATAGACTATTATTGACCAAAAACATTTTGTGTTAACTCAAGTATATTAGTGACTCTTCTGTCTCGATGGAAATTTGTTACAGATGAGACAGATTGCGACATCAGAATATGGTGTCTTCATAGAAAACAATTTTTCTGATCAGATGGGAATTTGTCAGTGAAAGTAAGGTGTCTCTCTATGATTCAAACAACAGACTATAATAAAGCATCACATTATAATGTGTGCCATTGATTAGTATTGCAGACAGAACATTTCAAAACTTTACGGACAGGACAATTTTTGCTGTCTGGGCATCTTAGAGTTGAATATAAATGTTGACAGGAAAGGGGAGAAGGCAAAGTAAACTACCTTCCAAGTTTCATATGTATACGGCTAAATTTGTATGGGATAGAGAATATAAATATCTTTAGAACAGTGCAGCAAATACTCTGGCCTCGCCCGTCTTTGTACAAGGTCAATCACTAGGCAGTTTACCAGATAAACTGCTCACCAATGAGCTAAATACAGGTTCTAGTCACCTGAAGACTTCTCTTTCATCACAACACCAGCTAGTCTTCTTCAACAAGCATTAATAAAGGAGCCCAATTGTATTCATATATGACAAAGATATATCAAAGTAGTCTTGTAATTGTTAAAAAGTTGGCATTTGTTGTAAGAAGGTATATTTTTGGGGGCATGAGCAATATTTCCCCCTCGGACCTAGAAGATTGGCTAAGTTCCTGTTCTTGCCCACAACCAAATCTAAGAGACCGTTGAAGTAATCTTTGGTTTCTTCATTTGGTTCAACAGCATTAAAACTGTGCACTGCATCTGTTTGTAAAGAGCCTTGTGTGTGTATCCTTGCTAGAAGAGCATTAAATAAGGGCATTGGCTTTAAATATTAATATGACCATACCGTACATGTGGAAGGCTTTAAATATTACTATGACCATACCGTACATGTGGAATTGTCTATGTAACCTTCCATTGATTCACACTTGTCCAGCAATATACAGCCATGTTACAGCCAATTCTATGCACTGATATTGTAAAATACTTAACCTAGTGAACTATGCATGGTACTGTTCTGTTACACTGTGTTATATATATTAGGCCTTTAGTGTTGTCTTTGTCGACCAGTGCTTGTCTCGTTGTTGTCATGTGGTCCAAAAATAAAACAGCTGACTATGAAAATGGCTTTGTTTATTTCAATTTTAGGTCAGTAATCACGGATGCTTTCAGAATATTTGAAGGCATCTTGTGGATGAAGTGCATTGGAGTCACACTCTTCACTTGAAGGTGCTGCGTTGGAATCTGATCTGGATGAAGTTGAAACGGTTTAAACCTTGCTGCATGCAGTGGTGATCTGATATAATGTCTCAATATAATATTGCACTTTTTTTTCTTTTTTTTTAAAAAATATTTTTGGCGGAACTAACCGTGTTCCATTTTTTCGAATTGCAAGGAAGGCACAAACACATAGATGAGATGAATGATTATGATAATGGTCATCCTTTTCGGAGTGGGACTACGTGACTGGTACATGCTCCCGCTTGCTTTCAGTGGATCTATCTCGGTTTCCCGAGCCTGG
>JAUELE010234384.1:0-11827 GCA_031471655.1 Diodora aspera
AGAGGCACATCAGGAAAAGGGACAACACAGGATCGATAGTAAGAAAGAGAAAGCAAAAGATCCCCATTTTAGTCGCTGTGTACGACAAGCATTGGGTTACTGAGGCCTTATTCTATCTAAGTGACACCACATCACTCCCTGGAAGCCCCACAGGGTTTCTGGTGAGAAACTAAAACATACTGCACACAGGGCTATACAGAGGCTCTAGTTACCTTCATACACTTCTTAAATGCAACCAAGATTTGACAGTATTCATTTGCTCTTTAATAAACATTTATTGACCCAAAACATCCAAATTCTGTTATGGATGAACAGGATATATACACAGCTTGGACTAGCCTTTTAACTCTTTCACTCTTCATAAATGAGAGATTTTGAATTTAACATGGTTTTCAGCAATCTTTCAGCCACATCACCAGAGTGTCACCAACGCAACGTTGGTGTAAGGCTCCAATCTCCAAGCTGAAAGTGGTACCCAGGTGGGACTCCAACCACGATTACCAAGGCTGGTAGATCAATAACCACTGTGCCTTCCCTCTTCATGTTGACAAATGACACCTCTATGTATATCCTTGTTGACGACTGTCAACTCTTATATAAATATGTCAAATAGTCTCTCCAACTTCTGGACAAAGTTGTGGCGGACTAACAAATGAATGGATGGACGGCCAGAGATAATATCACATCCATCACCTAACAAAACAAAAAGTAATGAAGTATAATGCTGAAAATGATGGCATCATTTCCTCTTTCCATTGCAAGGTCGCAGGTATGGTGGTCGAACTGTTCGATATGTTGACAGCCAGTTCCGATTGTTCACGTGATCCAGGTCTTGGTGATCGGAGCAGATCATTAGAGAGATTTTGGTTGGTATGGCTTCTGCAAATAAACATCACTCGGATTTATTATATTTCAAAAACTACATTATGGCAGTATAAATATACTGACCAATACACTGTCAAAACATGTAATGTAACGCCAATTATTTCATTGCAAATATTCCACAGAAAGTTTAAGGCCTTTTCTAATTAAAAATTATATTTGTACTTTATTATAAATATTTTCTTTATATATGGCGTATGTTTGTTTTATATATTTTCATAATACATCTTTTATTTCCTTTTGTATATATTGCACGTCAACATGGTTCACACAGGTACATGAAGTAAAAATTCAAGGGCTTTTGAAGTTCCAAAAATCTTTATCCTTCTTCGGTTTAAACACATGACACAAGTAGCCTATGTTATATATACTCAGCCCAACTATCGAAGGGTCAGTGAAACGACCTACCCGCAATTTTCTAAAGTCATAATGTTTATTTTGTAAAATGAACAGAGGAAATGTGCAGTTGCATGAAAAGAAGGCTATGTTCGTTGGTTATTTTTTTTATACTCATTGTATGTTTAGGTGTTTTTTCCCATTTCTAGTAATTTTTATGAAACAGATTTTAAGCATGTCTCGTTTTCAGTAAGTCGCTACATAAAACGTCAATAATCTAACATTGTGTAGTATCAATGATTGTGGATATTTCATCCAACTGCTGCGAAAATCATTGCTTCAAAAGTGCCATATTACGCTCATTCTATTGAGTGGATCTTCAATAGTTGGGCTGAGTATATTTTCTGCTCATTTCCCCTCAGATTTAAATCTTCAAATGTAACAGAATTATGAGACTGGACTAGAGAGACAGAACTTTTACTGCCCCTCTACTGGTCGACAAATGTAAGTTGAGCTGTGACATGCATGTGACCTCACTGAACTTGCATGGCACACACCCACCCAGAACATGCAACTGCTAGCAGAGGGATGAAAAGTTTTACTGGACTGTATGTTTTATTCGGACTTTGTGCATACCAGTTTCACAAACATTTTAGGAATCTTAATTGCGTTTCTTTCATCTCCTTCAGCCTACGTGCCTAAATGTAATGCATGTGGCAGATTAATACAATTAACCACAGTGCAGCAGTGTGTTTAGTCGCGGGTCTCGTGTTGTACATGTTTGAACCTTCCAAACCTCTCAAAATTTAAAGAACGCATCGGACTACGAGGTTTCATCTCTTGGAAAAAATGTTCAACATGTGCACATGTTCAACTTACATTTGTCGGCCAATATTTAAGGCAAAATATAAATCCTGCTTTGAATATAGTAGAATTCAAGTGGGCATAAAATCAGTACTTTTCAAGGACTTTAACAAAATAAGGAACTTTAAGGAACTTAAATTCAAACCCTGTTCGAGATGTGTACATGAAACCTGATAAAGATGGAAAAACGACAATACTGGAAAAGTTATACACATATTTATCTGAAATATCATTTGGAAATCATCCAGTCTGGTAAAACTACGCTGTTCTCTTACACATTGTAACAAGTGATGATCTGGCATTGCTGGCCTGTGTTTCCTGTTAGAATGAACTTAGATTCAACTAATGTAAAGTTTCTTCTGTTGTTTGGACAACTGTACTTGGAGGAAAATACAATTGTAATACTAGTAATTACCAACTACCAACAAGATTATACATCTTGACTGAAGCTTCAAAGTCATGTCCTGCACACAGTACAAATTTAGTTTTCAACCTTTGGGCACAAAATTGTGTTTTAGAACAACTTGTTAAACCTGAAAGAAACACACCACTGTGCCGTTACAGGACACACAAATGTCTAAAAAAAATTAGAGTATGTTCCGTAAGTGGTGCATGAATTTGGGTTACATAAAATAGAAATTATACTTTCTAAGTTTATTATTTATTTAGTCATTTGCAAGATGAAAATTTGTGGTAGCAATATACTTTTTTATTATCTTCTAAACGACAAACATGTATTTGGACTGCTTTTGCATCTTCAAAAAGCAAATATTTAAAATGGAAAGGATTTTTTGTCCTGAAATGAGAAGGTTGTTAGTGTTTCTCATTCAAAGATAATGCTTGTTGCTCATTGGTCGAAATGGAAAGACTGCCAGAGTTGTCAGATCATCAAGTGAAACAGAACAATATGGTTGTTCTCCAATTTTAAATCACCCAGCTTTCCTCACATCACACCTTCAGCTGCACACTGCAGTGCCGTGAATTCCGCACAAAGGACAGACATGATTTGGATGCAATGTACAGGGAAACAGGACCATGTAAGTGTAAGCAAACAGCTGTGATTAACAGGCATAGGTTAAATTGGGAGTGGGGTTGCATTCCTACCCCTCCCCTCTACTTTGTTTTTGAAAGTCAAGTCATACACAAGTGTACTAGAATAGCCCCTCTTCCCCTTGGGCAATGAAAGTCTGCAGTCAGGACCACCTTCAACGTTCCATTCCAAAAGTCAAATCATAAATGGGTGTTCTAAAAAAGAACCCTCCCCTCAAGCTGGGATTTTTGTCTGTGAGGGCAATATTGCAGCCATAATACAACAAGTTGTGCAGGACACACACCAAGGGGAACAGTCAGTTCATACAAGGGTTGGCTGAAAAGGTCTAAGCCTAACTGGAAAAGATGTGTACAAAGTCAGTTGTTAGCATCTATTTTTCAACATAGTCCCCTTCGAGGATCTCACACTTTTCTCAACATTTCAGTGCTTCAGTGTTTCATCAGGAAGAACTTTTTATCAGCTACACTAAAAACAATTTTCCACTGCAAATGCATCGTCATCGTCGTGAGCAAAATAATGACCAGCTAGCTCTTTCTTCAGCTTTGGGAAAAGATGGAAGTCTAATGGAGCTAAATCTGGTGAACATGGTGATTGTCTTCATCGCCACCAACGACTGTCGAATAGGTGCATCTTCTTGATGGAACAACATCGCTTTTATTAGCTTTTCAGATTGCTTAGCTTTAATAACATCACACAACTGTTTCAGCAGGTTAGCATAGTATGCTCCATTGATTCTTTAGCCATTTTGGAGACAGTCAATGAGCAGAATCCCTTGAGAATCCCCAAAGCCATTTTGCCAGCAGATGGAACAGACTTGGCCTTCTTTGGTGTCGGTGAATCGATGCTTCCATTGTTTCACTTAACTTTTGTTTCAGGTTTCAGTCTTGTCCATGGTTACAAATCTGCTTGGAGGGTTCTGCTTCAAAAAGGGACATGAGGAATCGGACACATTTTTGACCTGCAGTCAAAAGCGTTGACACTCACTTTGCAGAAACCGTTATTATTCCTGACTCATTGCTGATAATGTGCTTCACCTTTTCATGAGAGACCCCAATAACAGTGGCAGGGTGTCAAGTGATCAATGTTTTCTTGGGTGGTTCTTGTTGACAGCCTTCCAGATTGTGGATCATCTTCTAACCTCTCTGGAATTCAGCAGCCCACTTTTTAACTGTCGCCGCTGGAGGGGCATCATCCCCCAACGTAGAGACCATATCGGCATGTATTGCGATGGGAGTTAAACCTGTTAGTAGCAGATACTTGATGGCTGCCATATAGCCTGTTCTGTTCATTTTTGACAGATATCCCATACCACGTCAACAGAATGCCATGGTCGATAGAAGAAACCTGTTCTCCAGTTGAATCTCGGGTACCTATGACACACTAGATGGTTCTATTTGCTGTGGGCAAAAGTTTGATATACTCTGTTGTTCTTTCCTGGTTAGGCTCAGAATTTTACAGCCAACCCTCATAGAAGGGATTGATATGAGGGAAGGTGAAAGCAAAAGATCTCATTTTGGTCGCTTTTTACAGGAAGCATTGGATTACTGGGGCCATATTCTTGTTAAGTGAAACCACTTTTTAGATTTAATGTGGCTCTCAGCAACCTTTCAGACATATCACCACACTGTCACCTACACATCATCAGTGTCATGCTGTTTCAGGGCTGCAGGAGAAGTACCCAAGATGGGAGTTGAAAGTTGTAATGATGTTTTACGTTGCAAGGGCAATATTTCAGCCATAAGGCAACGTGATGTGCAAGGTGCACACCGAGCGAAAAGACAGTTCATAAGAGGGATTGATAAAAAGGAAAGTGAAAGCAAAAGATTCCCATTTTAGTCGCCTTGTACGACAAGCATTGGGTTACTGTGGCCCTATTCTATCTAATTGACACCACATCACTTCCCGGAAGTCCCACGGGGGCCAAAGATGAGAACCAACACTACCAAAACTCGCAGATTAATGGGCAGACCCACTAACCACTGAGCTATCCTATATCCATTTGCATAAAAGATTTTCTCCAGCATTTTAGTGGTCAGGCAATAGGGTTTGAGTGTATTTCCCAGAAAAAGTTAGCTACAATAAATGTCTTAACAGTGGTGTACCACCGTACTTGTGTGCAACAACAATGTTGGGGCAGAAACAGGATCTATATAACAGACTGAAACAAACACCAAGTGAGGAGGTATTAAATTAATGTGCATGTGAAATTAAAGGTGCACACCAAACAGATTATTCATTAGAGTGTATTAAATGAGTGAATACATCACTGATGAGTAACAACAGCAAGCAGTGCATGATACGTGCTACCAACTTCGGCTTACCAATGACCTGGCGATTCGATCGGGCCGACTTCGCCCGAGACATTCCCTGCTGCAAAGAAGGCATGAAAGAAAGACAAGCTAGCTTAGAGAATTTCACAAGACTTGGAACAAAGTGAACACATGTCAAAACAGTCAATAATTCTGCTACTTGGGTTTTAGGTGACAGTTTTATGTGATATCTCCAGGCAGGACTAAACAGCGCAATCCTCTGCTGGCCCGGATACAGGATATTGCTTGGGGAGGGGAGGAGTTAGTGAGATACTTGAGCACCTCAAGTGCAATGCCTCTAAAGGGATTTGGGGATTGGTGAGGTGTAACAGGGGTCTTCAGGGGGGTCCTCAGTTCAGTTTCTGATTGCTAACAGTCTTTTCCCTGTCTCAGGAAGTGGCGAACTCTGACCTTGGGGGTGGGGGTGATGGGTTGATCATGCCCCCCTAAATTTATGTTATAATTGATGATAGACAAACAATGACCTTTCTGAGCAGTTTCTTATAAACCACCAAATTACATTGAGATAGGTCCTGTTTAAACCTATACTTTTCATACCAATTATATCATTAAATCAAGACGTAGTACTGTTCTATCATAGGTTATGAATGGCTTTAAAGGGAGTAAATCAAGACGTAGTACTGCTCTCCTAGCATATCGTATGAATGGCTTTGAAGGGAGTAAATCAAGACATAGGAGTAAATCAAGACGTAGTACTGCTCTCCTAGTCTGTTGTATACATGGCTTTAAATGGAGTAAATCAAGATGTAATACTGCTCTCGTATCGTGGGGTATGAATGGCTTTAAAGAAAGTAAATCAAGATGTAATACTGCTCTCGTATCATAGGGTATGAATGGCTTTAGACGGAATAAATCAAGATGTAATACTGCTCTCAAATTGTGGGTATGAATGGCTTTAATTAAAGGGACTACGCTCTCCTATCGTAGGATGTGAATGGCTTTAAAGGGAGATAAGCTGTAATTTCAAAGGAGAATGACAAGGTAGGGGCATGGAGGCTAAACTACCCCTATAAAATTCACTTTGCAAAGGAGAAAAATTCTGGCTTTTATACTTAAAAATTGCAAGGAAAAGTGAATTAGTCAGGGTCACGCAAGTCAATACATTCAGCCCTATCACCCAGTAGCAAAAATACAATTTGAATTTCTCAATTACTGGTATTAGCAGGCTATACCAAATATTTAAAAGGTTAAATCAAATTTCTAAAACTGACAAGATTGAACTATTGAATGAATTTCAACGACTACTAAACTTTAATCTACAGTTTCATATGTAAGAAATTTCTTCAAGTAGATTCTACAAATGTGTTAAAATTTTGAACCTTCCTCAATTTTCAACCAACAAAAACAGAATGAAATAAAAAATTATCTGGTACAACTTTCCATCTTTGTCAAGTCCAGTCGGACCCTGGCACAACCATAATCTGTATATAGACTTCTTATACAACTATATCTGTATAAGAACTTCTCAAATTCATAATAAATTCATGAGTGAATGCATTAGCATCCCTCTCTCATTTTGGGCCTCAATGCTAGACCACTCCCCCCCCCTTCCCCCAGTTTGCTTGGATCACTCAAAACCTAAAATATATTCTTTTGAAAATTTCACTTTCCCCTGGATTTTTTTTTATGGATGCTGAATTGTTGGCTGAAATTTGAAGTACGTCCATATAAAATATCTAAAAAAAAAAAAAAAAGGAGCTGTCTAGAAAATACCCACCTCTGACTGTTCGTCTCTGCTGCTTGCACTTGCGGCGCTGTCATCTCTCGTGGGAGGGGCCTGTGATGCGATGCCCAGCTGAGAGTCATATTCAAAGTTGTACAGTTTCTGTTGCTTCACCTCAAGCTGATCGGACTTCTTGCTGTTCCGACGAGAAGTATCCGATTTCTGAATTATTTCGTGGTCCACTCCGTGGTGCCTTCTATCACGTCTTGGATGATTTTCCGATCGCTCGTCCTCAATTTCTTTGGCAAGTAGCAATTCTTTCTAAAATGGTAAATTCAGTTACATTAACCAAGGAATGAGCGAGTTATATTGGATTTAATATGAATTTTGGCAATCTTTCAACCATATCACCATAGTGCATCCTACATCATGTCAGTTTCAAGGTTCAATCTCCTGCCTGGGAAAGTTGAAATGATGTTTTACGTTGCAAGGGCAATATTTCAGCCACAACGCAACGTGATGTGCAAGGTGCACATTGAGCGAAAAGACAGTTCATAAAAAAGATCGATAGAAAGTAAAGTGAAAGCAAAAGATCCCCATTTTAGTCGCCTTGTACAACAAGCATTGGGTTACTCAGGCCCTATTCTATCTAAGTGACACCACATCACTCCCCGGGTGCCCCACGGTGTGAAAGTGTAAGAAGTGAAAGAAGGCGTTCAATAATGATGTACCACCACATGTTTGTGTAAATAAATTAACATACCTTAGTATATTTGACAGTCATTCGCAGTTAAACGGTACAATTGACCAAAGACATTGAAGAATAAGCAATTAATACTATTCCAAACACTATCTATATTTTTAGAAAGTACAGCCTTAGAATGAACTATTACGATACTTTCAGTAATGAGAGTTAAGTAATAACTTGCGTATGAACATGGGCACCCTGAATGTACTGTGTAAGTCATGTGACATTGGTTTATCTTACCACAACTCTCGGAACAGTGATGTCGAAGCTTTTTACTGTAAAACCACAGCAAACTTCAAACATAATGAATAATACGGGTTTTAGTGTTGATCTATGCCACAAGTTTACGTTTATTATATACTGCTCAGCATTTTAATACAGATACAAACGAATTCTCCTTATGGGTTTTATAAATGACGTTCTGACAATATCTGTTAATTAAAGAAAATAACTTGAGCATTAAGTTTTACCGAGTCATCGAAAAGCCATGTCATCTAGTGAAACGCATATTAAAAATTTGACCGAGTATATATTTGTTCACGCATAAAGCCGTATCAACAGAATAAGTTTGAACCATCCCAAGTGAATTAAAACATGCTTAAACAGTTAAAACACTATTATTATTGTTACAAAAGTAAAGTAAGGAACTAATTTACAAAACATTGTAAGATGAACCAGAACATGAAAATGTGAAACAGTCTCAGGGAAACTTTAAATAGTCTCAAAACGTAAATTACATTGGATTTTCAGTGGTCCAGCATCCGGGTATACTGGTTCTGTTTCGTAGTGGTCGTGGTCACAAAGAGAAAAGTACATAAACGCTTGTAAGTTAGTGTTTATAGTGTTAAACCAATTCGCATGAATTCGACATAACTGTGGACGTCACGTAGTATTACATCCTTAAAAAAATCGGTTCCAAATGTGAATGTTTATGAACTGTGTTGTGTTAAGTATAATCGTCAGACGCTGATAAACACAGCGTATCAAAAGACTGTTGTTTACTCTTTTCTATACCGTATATTGGTTTATTAAAACTATTTTGGGCACTTGATTACAGAGCATCATATTTATCATGACGTAAATTACATATCTCTCGCCGACAAGAAAAAATGATCCTGGTGAGATTTTATAAATTAGTAAATTTGGAAACAAGATTAAAACAAACATGACCGCAAGTCAGCAGAGAGTATGTTTATTTGTCTGACAATTGTTTAAACTGCCTTGCATTAGTTGTTTTTGAATGTATTCCGTTTACCGACATTACGACAATCGTACCCTTATATTGAGAAAATAATTAATGTAAAACAAACTGAAATAACGCTTATTTTCATTTGAATAAAGTTACTTATACATTTAGATGTAGAACAACATTCCATAAACATAAGTATCAGTTTTAGATTCAAGGCAGGATGCCAACAAAACTGCGCCGTTTAACTGAGAATGCCTGGTTCATGGGGTAAAAAATTGCATCTCGAAATCCTTTTGACAGTATTTATTGGCAGTTACAAATACATGACTGACACTTGTAACAATCTGTATCACTGGGCATGGGCAAGTGTTGGCGGGCTGTCTCCTGTAGAAGTTTCAACTGCGTTAACTGTCCGGCGACGACTTGGCCAAGGGATTGAGCACGGGTCCTTGACAATGACATCCGGGGATCCCCAGGTAATCAATGCAATATTTCCGTGTAGTGTAGTTTGCTACATAGTGAACACACTTTGTCCTAAACAATGAAGAGGGGAAACAAACTCTTACTTTTCTTTTGCATATAATTTTCATGTTATTAAAACCTAATGCAATTACTGTATTTCAATAATCCAATTATTCCTTCATTGGAATCGGGTTCCGTCACAGAAATGTTATACCAAACATGAAATCGTCTTAAATAATCTATAGATTATTATTTTAGATGAACTATTTAATTTCACATTTCCATGACCATTCTGCGGTATTAAATTCGTAGGTTGGTAGTTGTTACCAAAGAGATAGCATCGTTTAACAACACCATATCAAACCTACTGTCAGCTACAGAAGTAAGACTACTGTTATCTCACAAACACTATTGTAATCGCAAAAACATTACTGTAACCTCACAAACACTTCTGTAATCACACAAACACTACTGTTATCTCACAAAATTAACGTTATCGTACACACACTACTGTTATCGCACAAACCTTACGGTTAGAGCACAAAAATACTGCTATCTCACAAACACTACGGTTAACTCACAAAATTGCTGTTATCTCGCAAACACTACTGTTATCTTACAAACACTACTGTAATCGCACAAACACTACTGTAATCGCACAAACACTACTGTAGTCGCACAAACACTACTGTAGTCGCACAAACACTACTGTAGTCGCACAAACACTACTGTAATCGCACAAACACTACTGTAATCGCACAAACACTACTGTAGTCGCACAATCACTAACGTTATCTCACAAACACTACGGTTAACGCACACAATTCCTGTTATGTCGCAAAATTACTGCTATCTCGAAAAACACTTCTGTTATTGAACAAACACTTCTGTAATCGCACAAACACTACTGTAATCTCACAAACACTACGGTTATCTCACAAAATTACTGTTATCTAGCAAACACTACTGTTAACGAACAAAATTACTGTTATTTCACAATCACTACTGTAATCGCCAAAACATTACTGTAACCTCACAAACACTTCTGTAATCGCACAAACAATACGGTTAACGCACATAATTGATGTTATCTCGTAAACACTACTGTTATCTTACAAACACTACTGAAAGGGCATAAACACTACTGTAGTCGCAGAATCACTACTGTTATCTCACAAACACTACGGTTAACGCACACAATTCCTGTTATCTCGCAAACACTCCTGTAATTGCGCCAACACTTCTGTAATCGCACAAACACTACGGTTATCTCACAAAATTAATGTTATAGCAAAAAAACTACTTTTAGCCCACAAAACTACTGTAATCGCACAAACACTACGGTTAACGCACATAATTGTTGTTATCTCGCAAAATTACTGTTATCTCACAAACACTTCTGTGATCGCACAAGCACTACGATTATCTCCCAAAATTACTGTTATCTTGCAAACACTACTGTTAGCGCACAAAATTACTGTTATCTCACAAACACTACTGTAATCGCACAACATTACTGTTATCTCACAAACACTACTGTAATCGCACAAACTCTCCTGTTATCTCACACACACTACGGTTAACGCACACAATTACTGCATGTTATCTCACAAAACTACTGTTATCTCGTACACTACTGTAATTGCACAAACACTATTGTAATCGCACAGACTACTGTTATCACACAAACACTACGGTTAACGCACAAAACCACTGTTATTTCACACATTACCTTTGTCTCACAGACACAACTGTTATCTAATAAAGTAGGACGCTATCTCACAAACGCCACTGTTGCCTCACAAACACCAGGTATGTGTGAAATACACGAGTACGTTTGTCCCCTAATCCAAACTGCCTTCCAAACAGACCTCTGTCAACATTCATGCCATCACTACTTACAACTCAAACCGGCTGTCTCTCTTCTTCCATCCATCTATCCCTCTACCACCTGTAAAAGTGACAATACTTTCCGCATCCATTTATCTATCTCTTCATCCAACACCTGTAATACTGGCAATAATTTCAACCTGTTACTATCTCTCCATCCATCTACCACCTGTAAAACTGACAATACTTGCAACCTCTATCTATCTCTTATCCACCTACCACCTGTAAATTTACAATACTTTCAACCTCTATCTATCTCTCCATCCATCTACCACCTGTATAAGTGACAATACTTTCAACCTCTATCTATCTCTCCATCCATCTACCACCTGTAAAAGTGACAATACTTTCAACCTCTATCTATCTCTCCATCCATCTACCACCTGTAAAAGTGACAATACTTTCAACCTCT
>JAUELE010234406.1:0-11825 GCA_031471655.1 Diodora aspera
TGTCGGGTCTCGAGGGGCATACGAGTCCTCTGATAGGTCACGGAAAGA
Source organism: Diodora aspera (assembly GCA_031471655.1). Lineage (NCBI taxonomy): Eukaryota > Metazoa > Mollusca > Gastropoda > Lepetellida > Fissurellidae > Diodora > Diodora aspera. The sequence goes on from JAUELE010234406.1 coordinate 49, forward strand.
CACGGAAAGAGACGAGTAGCTACGATTGTCACCTCACATTATACAGTGTTTAATGCAAAATAAAAGCATGACATTGTGACACTGATAGCGCCGTTGCAAATGCAAGCGTGTAATCTTGCAGGCGTCGTGGCTCTGACAAACACAAATGAAACAATCACTAATCCCATTCATCATCCGCCAGTTGCCAATTAAGGTCATGTAAGTCCTTTTTGTAATTTTCCCTCAATACTTTCATCATTGCAAGAACGTACATGCATGCAAGTAAATGTTACATCAATTTTAATATTTGTGCTGCTGCAAAATTATAATGTGTGTATTCCACTCAACGAACGAAACACTTTATTTGAATTATGACACTGTTTTATGTACAATTAAATAAGGGACATCTAGGTAATGGAAATGTCAATAAATTCGTGTATGGCAAAATCGATTTTATGTACATAGGTTCAAAACTTTTAACACAAACGTGGTGTCGATGAGTCCTCAGTACACGAAGCGCCATCAGTAGAGAATACAGATATAGAATAGATATAGACATGATGACAAGTTTGTATAGGGCAGTTGTCCCGTCAATTTGCATGAAAACCTTATAAACTTTATTTCATGCAAATATATCGTCAAACCTTGAAACCATTTAACAAACGCGTGTTGCAATAACGGCCGAGTTCAGGGATAATTTAAATCGACTAAATTTGGTTTTGCCAGCAAACCTTTTCCCTACTTTCTCCACACTGCTGCGAATGTGCAAAGCTGTTGTTCCACTCAAAGAACGAGACAACTATTTTTTTTACGACAACGTTCTATGTAAAGTAAATATATGGCATCTGCTTGACGTAAATGCCATTAAACTCTTGCATGAATATATTATGTACATTGTATTCAAAACTTTTAACATAAAAGTGGTGTCCATGAGTTAACACGTTATACACAAGGAGCGAGCAGGAGTATGGGCAATGATTGTTAAGACGTCGTATGCATCAGGGTTTCAGGTCAGTTTTATAGTATTTGAACGCACAAGATAAACATGAAAAACTTTACAAAACTTTATAGTACATACTAAAACGCGTGAAGTGATGAACGTGTTTTGACAAAAGCGCCAATATGCGAGTGAGTGATAAAAATGAAAAAATATGCAATACGAATGAAACGACAAGAATACACATGCAAAACTATCGAATTGTTCAACGTTTCGATCCATAAGGCCTAAAACAAATTAAATGTTTCTGGTATTTGACCCTAGGCAAAAATGATGCGATGATGCGATTTTCCTTCTTTTTTCCCTTTTGTTTTGACTGACTATTGTATAATCAGCTGTATGAACAGATAAGCAAATAATATTTCAGAATAACAAAGTTTTATAAACTTAAAACAAAAATAAATGGCTTTCTGAGGCATTTTCAATCTTGTTTCGTTCTGGGAGTCGTGATTTAGAGTTACTTGCCCCTGATCATTAAAATCCGGACAACAGAGTTCAGCGTTACCCGCCCTTGGCAATTAATATCCGGGGGAAAAAGAGTTAATGTGGGGGAGTCGAGATTGACCAGCGCGCAGAGACCAGAAACAAAAGACTTTTGTTTTTAGGCCTAATAACTAAGAGGAGCCCCAATGACAAGCTTGTGTAGTTCCACAGTAAACTTGACTGTATTTCCTTAGACTGCAACATGCAGGACGCTCTATACCCCCAATCAGTGGAAAGGAGACTGAATAACAACTGGGATCCAAGACCTTAAAAACATGTACAGTAAAACTTCTAAAATGTCAAACTTCTAAAATTTTGAATTTTTTCACTTGCATTTAGGTGGTCATTTCCAAAATTTTGAATTCAGACTTTATCAAAGGTCACTAAGTTTCAAAAATTCGAACACATGTCAAAAAGTAATTATTTGTTTTTGCTTCAAAATTTTGGAAGTTTTACCATACATATACAGAATCTTGCTACTTTAGTTCATAATGAACACGGTCATCTCAGGAGAGGGGCACTCCACAAAATTAATTCCATTTCATCGATCATTTTTGCACGTTTTGTGTATAAAAACCGTGCGAACATTATCATGTAAAACTTACTACAGCGATTTTGTAGTCATGACCTTCGATGCCTTCTAAGAGTTCACAAGTGCCGGCTGGGCTAAAATCATAGTTGACACTGAGACACTTGGACTCAGTGTATTTCAAGCACTCTTTCACACAGCTTCCGGGGTGGTTCATTCTTTGTAACGTTGCAAAAACTGGACCAATCAGGCGACCTCTTACAAGACCCGAAAAATGCTGTTGCGCCACAAATCCATTTGGATCTTTGGATGCTGAAATGTAAGGATGTTACACTATAATATCAACTTTTTACTCATAAACAAAAGTGAGTGAGTGAGTGAGTGAGTGAGTGAAAGTGAGCATAGGTGTACGGCCAACCTCGGAGTTGGGGGGGCAGTGACCTTTTGCCCAAAAAATGAATAAACACCCTCGGAGTTTAGGGGGCAGTGACATTCTTGCCAGAAAAATGACCACCTAGAATAACTGAGAAGCAAAAAAAACAAACATAAAAAACGTTGAAACTCGGCTGTACCCGAATCTTGAGGCGTTGTTGCCCGAATTCTGAGCAAGTTTGCCCAACCCCCCCTACTTGTTCGCCTATGAAAGTGAGTGAGTGAGTGAGTGAGTGAGTGCGAGCGAGCGAGGTTTGGTTTAACATGGTTTTCGTCAATCTTTCAGCATATTACCACAGTTTCTCACACTGCAGTTGGTGGGAACCCCTGAGAGATTTTCCGTATCACATGTATGTGTGAGATCGCACATCGAAGCCTCTGATTGGCCACTCCATGGTGATGACCTGAGGTCTTGTTATGGCGGACGCATTGTGACGTGTTATTGTGACGTCATTTTGTTTGTGACGTTTTCATCACGTCATACTGCCGGTAAAGGCATGCTGCCGGTACATTAAAAGTGCACATCTTTAGGCCCAACGCCAAATGAACCCTAAAATGACACTTGGGTAATGTGTATAAAAAATAGATTACTTTACTCGTGTCTGTTAGATACCATGGATCTCACACTCGTTGTGTACAAAAGTATCAAACTCGCTTTCGCTCGTTTGATACTTTTGTAAACAACTCGTGTGAGATCCATAGTATCTAACAGACACTCATTCAGTAATCTCTATGTCACTAAGAACATGGTGCCGAGGTATGTCTTTATTTCTTGGTTCACCAGGCATACGCATGCGTCGTAAAAAAGACGAGAAAATTTCTACCTGAATGCGAAACAAAACTTCTAGGTCTTTGAATATTTTCTGAGCTTTAACATAGAAACATATAATAATTATTACCAGTATTTATTTTTGTTTCTCAGAACAATAAGGTAGCGAAAAGGAGAAATGAAAATGTTTTTTCAAAAAAGAATGTTTTAACAGCGAACACGATCTCTTGTCACTGGGCAAAGGCATTGACCATAAACAAAATGGCGGTTGACATCAATGTTATCTTGAGAAATCTGAGGTCTTATATTTTACGGGTGTTCATTTTTCACGCCTATTTCTTTTACTTCTTCATTATTTCAGCATTTTGGCCACAGGCCCAGAGTACACTTTGATCACATCAATGTGAATATCGCATATATGAAATATACAGTATATAAATATAAATAAAATACATGGCAATTCTTAAATACTTTGCCAGTCCATCTCCCTGTCTCTATTTCTAACTTATGATTCACACATCTAAATCTTGCAAGAGCAGTTCTGAGCTTACTATCTGAGATTAATGATAAATATGGTTCAGGTTCAAATACTGTTTTCAGGTATTTATAGTTACAAAGCTTTTCACTATTCCACAATTCATTCAAAAAATCCTGCTGCCACAAAGCCTTCAATCTAGCTGAGACTGTACCAAGTAAGTCACTGGTGTCCCCAACATCCTGTGTTACCCACTGTACATCTAGACCAAGTCTATATAACAAATGCTTCACATGTGAAGCCCAAGTGGTTCTATCAGCACAGTCCAATTGATACAACATCATGTAACAAGCTTTTGGAAACCTTAATATTGGCATCTGTAACAGTTTCGCGCAGTATTTGAATACATTTGTCATTAGCTGTATGAAAAGAGGCTCTCGTCCCAGTTCTCCATATATAGCAATCTTGCTCGTTCGGCAACCTACATTAAGAATTCTGCGACAAAATGTGACATGAACAGCTTCTATGCAGTTGACTACCTGATAACCCTATACACTTGAGCTATACATCAATATTGGTGTAATCATTCTGTCAAACAGATACAAGAGCATAAATTGGTTGTAGCTTACTAAGAGTAACAAACCGAAGTAGTGTATACATGGCTCTTTCAGCTTGAAGTGCTAAAGTTTGTGTTGCTAAAGACCAACTCAACTTTTGGGGTGAACATGATACCCAAATACTTGTAATGACTCACAGTGTTTAGCAACTGTCCCTTATAAAAACCTGCAGTTCTTATACAATACTGATGTTGACAGGGTATCATCTTGAGAAAGGCTGAAATCAACTGTCCAGATAACACAGGTGCAAAGCATACATCAGTGCATCATAATGTCCGGGCCCAGGTTTTACGACAGGTGCATTCTACAGAAATCCAATCAGGGGGTTAACTGGTTGATGTAAGGTTCAGTTTTAAACTTTGAGGGGTGCTCAGTATTTGTTTAATGTGTATGTATATATATATGGAAAGGGCTAAAGGAGCGGGAGTTGGAAACAGTGTTAAGTGAAAGGTCATCTACGTCGATGTCAATGGGTCATGAAGGACAAACCAGGGTCCGTATGCATGAGCTGGTAGTAAGCCCGTAGCGCGGAAGTTAGTGGTAACGTCGGAAGTAATTTATGGTTGAGCTCTACGGATGCACGAGCGCCTACTTCCGACGTTCGCTACTACCAGCTCATGCATACGGGCCCAGATACTGACAGCTCATGTGTTTCATGGCTGATTAGAATATGCAAGATGTTCAAAATGCATTGACAGTAAAAATATAATACTTAATAAGTACCTTTGTTCCCTTATGTTTCCATCAATATAGTTGTTTGAATTGTATCGGTTCAGTAACTAAACAAGCCAGATGGTCTCTGTTGTGTGTCGTCAGTTCCTGGATCTTGGTTTGTAGCTGAACGGAGATGATTTTGGTATTGCCAAGATAACTAAGACTGCCAAGACCCATAAACAAGGGTCCTGCATAACTCTGCAGTACTGCTTTATTTACTCAAGACAATTACCTGAGAAAGCTGCAACCTACTGCATCAGATCAGTTCAGATGGTTGCACTGTTTGACACAATTTAGCAAGCACAAGTTATACCAACTTAATATAAATTTTATATATGTCACTTAAAAAATAACAGATTTCTTGGAGTGGAGTCCCTATCTCACAAAGTGAACTTGGCCTGCATTACAGAAGTCTTGTCAGATCACTGCTGTGTACTGTTCTTAAGGGTTCTTCCATTCCAACTTATCTTTGGTGGTACATTTGAGTGTTCTTCCCGTGAGTCAGCTGAAAAATTGCAAATTCAGCACATATGTAAGCCACTTGTAGGTCAGTGTTGAGTGTTAATTCTGTCTCAGCCTTTGACTGTGTCACATCAGTGAAGGATCGCTGATCACAATTTCAGGCACAAGCATCAAATTATGGAAACTCATGCTGACTATTATTGCCACCCTTATATGGAGTTCTATATTGTCGATTGTTAACAGTTTTTGGCAATAATATCATGGTGAAAGTTCATGGATCATTGACTGCGGATTAGAACTGTACCTGATATTGTTTGTCTTTGACTTACTAAATGTTTCAGTGTGTCTAAGACACTTTCTTCTGTTTTTCAATATTTTTTCAAATGCTCATATCCTACAGTGGCGGATCCACAGGGGGGTCCAGGGGGTCCGGACCCCCCCGTTTTGAAAATCGAGCACGGAAAATTGCATAGTAAAGAGTCCTCAAACCCGGATGAAACTGAGATTTTGCATGTTGGACCCCCCCTTTCCAAAATCCTGGATCTGCCCCTGTCCTATTATATGGGGTGGCAATGATAAGGAGCATGGGTATATTAGCCGCAGACTGTCCTCAAACACAACCAAAAAAAGAGACCCCATTTCAGTGAGAAACTGTTTTGCATCCTTCAAGTTGCATCGCCAGTTAATAGGACCATTTTTCAATTTTGCATAACTTCAAAAGCAACAAAGTCACGCTATCTGGTCAAAAATGTCATGTTAGTGCTCTTAGAAATGCAATATACACTCTCAAGAACCTCTTCTGTAAGAGCTCAGAGCGACCATGTACGAAACAACTGACATTATCAGCTTTGTTACATATCTTAATATCAGTTTTAATCACAGAAAACAAAAGTCCACTGAAGAAAGTTGTGGATGGCTCCTTTACACTTGACCATATGCTTTCAAATGCACATAATGTTCAAACACTTCCCAGTAACGGCTGGCAAAGGTGTGTCCAAGTTCCTCACTTTCTGTCATCTTCTTGAGCACTGGAGTCGTTACTTCAGACAGCCTCACCAAGTCAAACCTCGGGAACACTCTACAGTAGAAAATTATCAGTGTCATGATCATTATCATTAGAAATGTTATTGGAGCATTGGTTCCTAGTAGTAGATGACCACTTCAAACATTTTCTTAATTTACTTTAAATTTCTTCCAGCCCTATTTCATAATTTAATTAAAAAATAGTGTACAAAAATGTGTACCAGCTTACTTTATATTTGGTGTACTGTATTCACAAAAACAATATGATTTCATTGTTTGCCTAAAACGTAGGACTTTTACATGAGTGTAAGAGTTATTACTTTTCAGAATTTTCCTCCACGTGTCTGGTGAAATGTTCCACTCTCAACCTGTCATCAATAGGATCCTTATCTGTCTCTCCAAACACCACCAGGTGAAGGGCATCTAGTGCCTCTTGCCTCCCCAGACCCATACCGGAGCACATGTTGATGAAGGCAAATATAAGGACTACACCAAACTGGCTAGATGTAGACACGATGCAATCTAAAGGAAAAGGGAAAACATATTTATGATGCAAAACATTTTTTTCAAAGAGTGATAATTTACATACATGAAAATTTAAGTAAAACTCATCTTAATAACAAAATGACTGTCAGATTTTTAGCGATACATTAAGTCTTACTGCTATTGACATGGGCAAAAACAATTAAACTTACAACTTGAGCAGAAGCAATGGTAGACTAACATTTAGTCCCAGAAATATTTTCATAATACTTTAAAAATATAAAATCAGAAAAAGAACCCAGGGATATTCATAATTTCTGAAGCTTATCATATCTAGACTACGTACATTTGTAACTAGACTCGCTGCAGAGATAATTATGATTCAGGAGCTGTAAAATAGACTAAAGCTATGGTAACTGTTGGCTTTTCAAAGATTAAGTCTGGTCTCTGTTGACATGGGTAAAAACAACTTAAAACTGCATATAGCCTCATATTACTCAACACTACAAAAACTGAATGCTTGGTTGGTTGGTTGGATTTAGAGTGGGACTTGGCAATCTTTCAGCCATATGCCGACTTTCTCCAGTTGAGTGCAGCAGGAAAGCCTGCATCACCAGTGAAGAGCTGGATGATTTTGATGCGGTGAAACCTGCAAGCTACGCAAGGGTGGCGCCAGGAAGACTAAAATCTAAACAGGGAGACTAAAATCCCCGACAAATATACAAAGTTTACAAAAATATGGTAAAATACAATTATTTTCACCGAATTTTCCTCCGATGAATTGCTATATTTTTCCTCCTGCCCCTCACTTGGCGCCACCACTGGAGCTACGACTGGTACTGACAAACCAATGGTGACATCACAATGTGGTAGTGCACCATATGATCACTGCATGTAGAAATACCTAACCTGACTGATCGAGCTACCCCACCACCCCCTGAATACTTGATTTGATCTTGTTAACTGTGGTGTGTCAGACAGTAGTCAGGTGTTCTTTGTTCACACACCGTGCAACAGATCTTTGTCAGATTGTCAATATAAGCACATTTAACCATTTCCTTTCAAAAAATGAGATTGACTTGTTTTTGCCTTTAATGTCATGTGTAAGCCATGTGATAAGACATGGGGCCTAAAAAATATTGTACTTCCCAACCAGCTCCCTTATTATTGTACCAACCCTGTTATTGTTTGGCAGCTTTTAGGACTGTAACTTAGCATTTCATATTTTATTAGTTTAAAAACAAAATTGAAAAGAAAAATTATAGCAACCTGTCAACCATAAATTTCAAAGAGATATAACTGAAACCATGACATTTATTTTTGGCAAATTCAGTTTTCATGTTGCACATCTGACGAAACCCCTTTAGAAGACTAGCTGTTATTGGAGAATTAAGCAAAGATGGTACATAAACATTAGCAGAGAAGTTATTCACACTTTCAATCATGATCCAATCTACTGATGCACACTGCAGGCTAGACTGAGGAACAGTCTCTGAGGAAATTGTAATTTACAAACATTTTATTTAAATCTTTAAAACAATATCATGATCTACAAATAAAATATTTTCTCAGATAGTGCCGGTCATCCTGTACGACATTTGGTAAATTTGATTGCATGGGGAGCTGAACATAATATGTTAAATATATTAATAACATAGCCTTGAAGCAAGTCTATCTGCAGGCTTCATTTTTAATGCATATTTTAAGATTTAAAGCTTGGAAGAAGCAGAAGGAACTAACAAGCCAACTGAGTGCATTAGCACGACACTAATCACCTGATTTATCCAGGGCAAATGGATTGGTCTTCTCAACAGTGTCTCTATCCTCTAATGCCGTGCTGATGTTCACAGAACAATCCCATGCCTCATGTTCGTTTCCAGCTTCTATAACACAGCTTGGTTTCACAATACTGTCCACTCCAAACATCTGTTTGAGTTTGCGAGGAGTGGCAGTACTGGCAGTACAATAAATGACAGTAGATGGTGAAATATATTCCTTAATTTCCTCCGCAACAGCTGAAAGTTGAGCTGGCAGTACACAGACAAAGATTAGGTGAACACAAGAGACAAGTTTTCTGTTGTTGTTATAGCACTCAACGCCACGGCTTGAAAAGTACTCTGAAATACAGAACAGTGAACAGTTATATAGATGAGGTATAACACAAATGAGATGTTTCCAAAGTGTGTGATCTTTCTTCTTTTCTACGAAATCATTACTTATATATTACTGCTGAGTGTTCATTTTGAACTGAATATCATTTCCTCTTCTTGCAAGATGTTTTTTATTTTTTGATCTAAGAATTCCTCTGAAATAGAAATTTTTTTTTCTATGATTCCGAATTTTGTTAACCGCCAAACCATTGCTGAGGGCCTAGTATAGTTTAAATGTTCTAGTCCTGCATGTTACTTTAAAATTGTTATTTAACTTATTATAAGCCTACAATTATGTCTGTCATGTCGATTCCAAGTCATTTATTTCTGAAAACAAACCGCCATGATGTTCTCAATATAACAGTGGCGTTTCTAAGCAGCCTACCTTTCAGTGTGTGGAGCTTGTAATCAACCCTCATTTAATCATTCACATGCTATCTAAATGTATGGATAATGACTGCCCTGAGATATGCATACCGGTACTCATTTGCATTTGTTCTTGAATTCTACATTCAAATTTGTTTCTTCACCTCTCCAACATTATTTTTCTGAGAAGTTTAGAACGTAAGATGTTATTTATTTTGTTTTTCTGACTTTCAATATTCAATTTTGATTCCAGAAATTTGTAAATCAAATTTTAGTAGAAGTCTGACCTCTCTTTCATTTGTGACTAATGTTTTGTGTAGCTTCTAAAGAATAAAGAAGATAAAACCATAAAAATATCTGTGAACCAGAGCTTCAGATAATTTTTGAGCTATTGGGTTATTTACTCGACATTTTCAGAGCTGTTGCGTATTTGAAATTTTTAATTGGGTAATCAGCTATTTTGTACTCCACAGGATTTGGTCTATTGGGTATTTACTTGCACTAATTCCACTGTATTGGGTATTTTTTACTATTTTCATTAGAAAAGTTGAATGGCTTTGTCAAAACCAATGTAGAGGGAGAAAGGCAATTATCATAGACCTCTTAAGACTGATATTTTTAAAAATCAAACAGACTGCTGTTCTCATGCATCTGCACAAACAGCCTGTTGGTGTTGGTTTGAATGAAATACATAAATTCCTGTCACTATTTTCTACCACTATTTTTAGAAATACGTGTTCAGTACTATTTCTCTACGCCTACATGTATTTGCTTTCGCTCGGAACGCGTTGTGTGATCGATGTATTGAGTACATGACGCAGCGGTTTTCAAACACACTTGGTTTTGGCAAATTTGACTAAGTTTTTGTATGCTTTGTTTCAATTTTCCATGCGTTATTATTGAGTATTTTACACAAATACGCAGCTTATCTGGAGCTCTGGTATTTGATATGCAGCCATGATCCTAAAATAATCATTCTTATTATCCAATTTTGGGGAAATTTGTTTTCTACAAAAGCAAATTCAACATTTTTGAGATGCCTTGTATGACAAACACTGGGTGACTGGTGCTCTATTTACAGTGATACCACCTCACTGCCTGCAAGCCCCAAAAGGCTGAACCTTACTGGAGCATGGGCTTTACATCGGATGTAACTGTATGTTCTTACCTTTATACATTCTTGCCTCAGTGCTTTCAGGCAGTCCATGGCCTTCCCATAAAATTGTGTGCCAAAGGAATCATTGACTATCTGTTGAATGCGTTTCTGCATCTGTTTGCAAGCTGAAAACAAGCATTACAACACACCGTCAGAAGACAAGGGAATCAGACTCGATAATACGGCATACACTTCTAGTCCCAAACATCGTTTTCAAATGAGAAACATTCTGTAGAAACGGACATCCTCGAAAAACTGCTAGCACCCATGACCATAATCCTTGTAAACGCAAACTGATTCACTTTTGGGCGAGATCTAACAATTCGAGGCAAAGCACATTTGTTACTTATTGTGGCTAATTAATTGTTAGATAATTAGTGATAATCTGCCAATGGGTGTATGTCCTGCACTCGTTTCTACCAGCAGATCAGGAAAGAAAAGACATATACAAATGAGTGAGTGAAATGGATTTTGCACAATGTGATGTGCAAAAGGCACATCGGGAAAAGGGAGACACAGGATCGATAGTAAGAAAGAGAAAGCAAAACATCCTCATTTAAGACGACTCTTACGGCAAGAATGAGGATACTGGGGTCCCATTCTTTCTGGTGTAAGAGTGACAACCCGGAAATATAAAAATGAAGCGATGGAGACAAGTAAAAATGTGAATGTATGTTCCAAATGATGACCTTCAACTCTTGTAACATCCTGAATTGTAGAAAAGTTCTGAAAACATATTCTACGCTTATTTACAAATTTGAAAACTGTCCTTACCTTCTTCAAACAGATCCTCCTCTCTCCTGCTGATGAGATCATGGAAATCTTCAATGGGAGTTACAGTTCCAACCTGCACAATACACAATCACAACTAGAACTTTTTCTGCTTACAGAAGTTTAATGCATTCTATGCAGCTTCATCCACCGTATCAACGAGTTGAGTTGAAATATTGTTTTACCTTGCAAGGACAATATTTCAGCCATAACGCAACATGATGCACATGGTGCACATCGAGTGAAAAGACAGTTCATAAAAGGGATTGATAGAAAGGAAAGTAAAATCAAAAGATCCCCATTTTAGTCACCTTGTATGACAAGCATTGGGTTACTGAGGCCCTATTCTATCTAAGTGACACCATGTCACT
>JAUELE010234417.1:0-11823 GCA_031471655.1 Diodora aspera
GTTTTACTGCATCAACTCATCTCTGCCAAATGAGTTTCAGTGTTTGAAATCGACTTTACTACAAATGCTACTGAATACGTTACATGGCATAGAATAATGCATACAAGGCATTTATCAGGATGACGCTTTATCCATTCTCCCACCTTTTACGACAATCATAAAGCTTTCGGATTTTATTTCAAATGTCATGAGGGTCATCATTTTTCAGCTTTAGCCTCAAAACAATATATAAGCACCATTTATATTCTAAATAGTTAAACCATGCATGTTAAATATTTAATATTTGAGTGAAAGTGTTTATTATCAATAGTCTGTTCAAGACTATTTCTAGTGTCACTTTTTCTGACAGGCACTGTACACGTCCTAAAAATTGCAAGTTTAGGGAAGGCTAATGAGCGTTTATTCTAAGCAGTACATTGTTATATTCGCAGGTGTACCAGATTTACCTGATTTACCTAATTAGTATTTGTCTTATCCGTCTTTTGTCCAGTCATCTATTGCTTTTTTCCCCCACTGTTATGTTATTTATGTAAATACTGCAGGAGAGGGCATACTAAGTTGTTATAACTTGCGCCCAATCCATTTCACTTTGTGAATAAAATATGTTTAAACCAAGGCTAATTACAAGAAATTCGGCAGAGAGACACTCGGCTCACATCAATTAAAATATATTTAATTAAATTTCTTAAATTATACCATCAATCTGAAATTGGGTACCTGGTCGGAAACTGATGGTAATGTGAAAAGTAACCTTCTAGCGTCCAACAGGCAGCTTGGGTTGAATACTCCTCAGGGAGTTGAGAAATATTGTTGATTGTACAGCACTTTGAGCACGCACCTTGTACTTGGAGTTTAGCGCGATATAAGCGACCATATCAGTGTACTAATTGTTATTATTTACAATACCTATACAAGAGAGAGAAAACATTTGAGAGACTATACCGTTAGTCTACTCATCATGCACTCATTATTGACAAGGCAACAATTTGTTATCGCGTTGCACTCGACAGTGGCATTACTTATCATTTGATTGATCAATTATATTTTGCCTTTAGTTATATATATCTTTATTCATTTAGAAACAGTTATTCGTAAAGGGTTATGATAAAATTAGAATTTGTATATCGTCAGGCCAAAGGGTAATCGCGACGTAATGCAGATGCAAGCAATTTTAATTCGTCGTTACTGGATATATTCGGAACTGTGTATTTATCCAAGGCGGTTAATGACACAGAGAGACTCCACTACTATGACTTCAAGTAAAAATAACTTGACCAGGTTTAAAATAAACTGCCATACCTCGGTCGTTATTATACCACATCACGATTAACAAAGAAGTTCTACCTGCACGCAGATTTATCTTTTAGACGAGACTAGTCAGACCTGGAGTTACGCCAGAACAACCTAGATAAGAATATCAAATGTTGGGAGTTATGAGTTGCTAGACGGCAGATACTGTGGAAATTTATCGCACCTGTATTACAAGAAGTAGTGCAAATTTCGAACAGGTGCGTTCCATGTTGAAATTAGACTTCCTTCATAATTATACACTTTGAAAGATAAATTCAAATATCACGAGCAGTGAGGTCCTAACGGCGTTGTACATGTGTTTTAAGTTTCTGTCGTCAGATGAACATAGGTATATTTTTTCCACATCTGTTATGAGAGTATGATTCAAGTATCAAAAGAAGTAATTAAGATAATATAACGTTGTGAGTTACACTTGTGCACGTTCTGCTCACAACTTATCTGTGGATGGGAAGAGTACATCTTTAAGAATATAACTTGCAAGTTATAGTAAGAGAGTTCATCTACATAATAGTCATCAAAGTCATGACATATGGTCACCTGAGTCATGTCATATGATCACTTAAGTCATACTATTTTGTCAGCTTAGTCATATCATATGTTCACCTAAGTCATACCATATAGTCATATTGTATGGTTGCTTACGTCATACCGTGTTGACACATAAGTCATATCATATGGTCGCCATGTTACGCCATATAGTCACAAAATGCATATCATATACAGTCATCTAAGTCACACCATACAGTCACCTGAGTCATATAATGCAGTCACTTAAGTCATATCATATAGTCATTTAAATCATGCCACACGTACAGCCTTTTATTTCATATCATATTGTCACATTAGTCATATCGTATCGTCACCTAAGCCATATCACTAACATAGTCGGCAACATGATAAGAGAAGTAATAGTACATTTTGTTGGAGCAGCAAAACAGAATCATAATGTTAAGTTATTCAGTGGTTTCGATCAGTGATTGCGATCCCTTTTGAACAATCACCTGGATGGAATTTCTGCAATTTCAACAGCACGCTGCGCCGTTTCAAGGTTACCATTTCATTCACTTCTATTGACTCTATTCTGAAAAGATCAAAAACTAAATACTGGCAACGTCATTCGGTGAAACAATTCCACATTGTACACGCCGCAGAGACAAAAAAATGACAAGAGATAATTGTCCAATGTTTAGCTGCAGTTGGTCCAGAACTTAAGTGTGGCAGCGACCGCAGATGATTAAATTTGAATTTCCTCTGCGATGTTTGTGGCTCGTAAGCGCAATGGCTTTCTGCTTTTTCGTGTCTTGTTTACGCTGTGCAACAGTGTTAATTTCCTTACACTGTGGATCACAGAAGCAAACACATTTGTGCGTAACGTGTTTGATCTACTCAACTTCAAACACTGTTCGTGAAGACCAACAACAGAAAGAAAATGACAAACTGAATCACGACAAGGTCATTTGCATTCCAGATAGAGCCAAATTATGGGGTCAAAATAATTGTTATTTATTTTTTTTCTCCAAATATTTCTCTTTTTCCAAAGATCTGATCACGTATTAGATTTAAAAACATAACACCATTAATGTTTTACACTGAAGTCCAAAGAAACGAAGACTTTGAAATACGCACCATGAAAAATGAATACAAATATATAAGAATATAAAGATAAGCGATATGTTTTGAAGAGAAAGCTGTTTTAGCATGACAGAGTCAAATGACAATACCACGACAGAATTTTGATGAAAATATGGGGTACATGGGGTTGAAAAAGAGATTAATTAGTATCGTTCTTTTTGACATTAGTATACGTAAGCTGATATTTCGCCTACATTCATGGCAACGATAACTACATTTTCATTCAGATACACTTTATAAACTTTGCCTCACTTGCACTAAGTTCAAGACGTGATCCTTTTGAACGATCCTTTCCGGGTTTTAGTGTCAACATCATCATTTCTTTTCAACGCTTGTAATTGTTCTCATGCTTAACAGTTTGATTTCTTGACTTTCAAATAATCTTTAAATCCTATCGGTAACATTCGTCAGTATGGCACGCCACACCATTCAATATCACACTCTGGTGACTGAAGGTAAACATTATGCCAGGCACTTACAGCGGCAAAGCTATGTAATCCATGCAAAAACATTTCGATTGTTTCACCCAATGAAAAATACATCTCTGACTCGCCGAGATCAACAAAAATAAACGTACACAAAATTTGAACCCAAAGTCATTTTTGTCAAAATGCTGCTAGGAGAAGACAAGTAGCCTTGGGCAGTGCGTGTGCTGACTCACCAGGTTATTGCGGCCAGCATCCTATTGTAAATAGCTGACCTTTTCGAAGGTTTTCTTGTTTTCATTCTTTGGTCTCTGTGGCATCTTCATTCCATGGAGGTTTGGCCCGGAGGAAAAATATGAGACGGTGGACTGGCGCTGAGAGTACATCTGGGTTTGAATTACGTGTGATTATTGGGCTTGTTTCCGTTTTGGTATGCTTTCCTCGACGGCTCGAGTCTCTGTCTCCCGGCGATGGACTGGAGACAAGGGTTTGAAGTGCCGACTTGTTACACTTGGAATGAATATATACAACGTGCTTGGGAAGTTTGGGCACGTGCAAGAATGTAGGAAATAAATGGAACAAACTTTAAAATAGCTCGTGAGGTAAATAATATGTGTGGTTAAACCATCTTCAGGCAAAATCAAGTTCAACTTTGAAGAAAATTAATTAAAATGTGACAACATGCTGCTAGTGATGACACAGACAAGGGTATCGACATTTGGTTGTCTGACGGTGGCAACTGCGTGAAACATTACTTTGGATCTGATTGATGTACATATGAAGGACGCCCGTGAAAAGAGAATATATAAAATAGATTACTTTGTTGACCGTTTGTCAGAAATAGGTTGGATGCTTGAACAATTGTATACAATTAACTTCTAAATTTTAATATCTGAGGATTAACAGAGAAATTAGCATTTGTCAGTAAGACACTCACACGCACGAATGCATATACGTACAACACACACGCACGCGCACGCGCTTATTCGCACACATTAAAGTGATGCACATGGACTAGAATACTCAAATGTAACTTCGTTGAACTGCTGTGCAGTAGCTAAAAAACGAATCCCAGCAGCCCTATGCTTGTCGTATAAGACTAAACAGAAAGCTAGAATCTTCACCTATTTCTTTTGCAGTCTTTTTTCTTACAATATGTCCTTTCGATATGGCTGTCATGTAAAATAGACTACAGTAATTCCACTTAAATATATTGATATTATCTTTATCGACATACTGACATAGATGTTACACTGTAAACATTGAAAAGAGACGTAGGCCCACGTTCAACTTGTAATTGGTTGGAAATTGCAACACATTTGTTGCAACTAAAATAACGTGAAGGTTGATCCGGTAAATGGCAAAGTGGGTGATATCAACTGAAAATAGACTTTACATTGATCTTATAATCTGCTGAGCCAAATTTCCAAACTTTTATAACTTAAACGTCTTCTTGCAGTCTTTGCAGTGTAACATTTGTCAAATGTTTCTTCAGTAATAAAATCGTTGGATCCAAATATATATTTCATGTAAAGTGCATTAAAGTACATATAAGGTATTTTATCAGTGTCAAGACAGACGACTCTTATAGCATATCTGAAGTGGAGTACGCGCCCATAAGAAACAGTATCTCAACAACCATCTAGATACTGCATAAGGCGAGATTGTCTAGTAGGTTGTGCTGACACCACGAGTAATGATTTCCGGCTAGCCTAAGGGCAGGTGTCGCAAAAACCGGAGCTAAATCCGCATGGCTCAAGCTGCGACACTTCTGATTGGCAGTTCATCGGCACTTTCATCCTATCAAGAACATTCTGTGGCCGGAAGTTTCGGAAAATGTTACACGTTTTTCTTCCTTGACCAAGAACGCTGACATTAACAAAATAAGCTGTTTAATAGAACTGGGACAAGGTGAATATTGGTAAGAGCTGCACAATATACATTAATGACAACGCACATGTATGAACTTTCTTTAAACCTTATTGCTTTCAGTTTATTGGATATGAATATAAGTATATTTGTGTGGTACAAATAGTCCTGACGATTACATAAGATCAGTTATTTAACTTTCCCTGGGTTTGATACCAGTTATGTATGTATGTATGTATGTATGTATGTATGTATGTATGTATGTATGTATGTATATGTATGTATGTATGTATGTATGTATGTATGTATGTGTGTGTATGTATGTATGAAGTATGTATGTGTGCGTGTGCGTGTGCGTGTATGTGTGTAGGTGTATGTATGTGGGTGTGTGTTGGGGCGGTATGTGTTTGTATGTATGTGTGTATGTATGTTTGTATGTATGTGTGTGCGTGTGTGTGTGAGGGAGGTTATGTGTGTGTATGTATGTATGCATGTATGTTATATGTATGTATGTGTGCGTGCGCGTGTGTGTAGTTGTTTGGGGGTGGTGATTATATATTTGTATGTATGTATTTTTAATGTATTATTTTATTTTATGTAGGTAGGTAGGTAGGTAGGTATGGGTGGATGTATGGATGGATGTATGGGTGGATGTGTATGTATATACACGGATGGATGAGTGTATGATGTATATATACATATATGTACACGTATATATGGACGCATGTTTGCATGTTTGAATGGTCTGCTTGTTTGCGTGTATGTACATGCATATCTACATGTGTTCATGCACTCTTACAATTGGTAACAGACAGGATATACATATGACTCGTCATCGTAATAAATAATATATTTACGAGGACGTATGAAAAGAACGTTGGCACAGAAGCTCTCGCCGAACGTATAAACAATTCTTACATGGACGTCTCTGCTTCGTTCTGTTTGTCTACTGGACCTGCAGCCTCTGTGTACTGTCATGATCCTCGGTTACTTAACCCGCACGATGAGTAACCACTTCCACGCCACAGTATGATCTATGCGTTTGGCAAGAGAACCCACCACTTTACCACCTGATGTTTTCGACTTGTTTATCTCCTGGACCCACAAGTGCAATTCTGACACGAAATATCTACAAAAGAACAAACCTTTAAACCTACCTGTATCAATATAGTTAGGTATAACCAGGAGATTGATCATTTAGAGCTCGAGGTTTTTGACAAATTTAAGTTTAAAAACAAACAAGCGCCCCACATGCTTTCCTCCAGCAATGGACTTATCTTTTCATGAAATCACCGTTGGTTCATCAGTACCAGTCGTAACTCGCAGATTTCACATCCATCAAGGTCGTCAATGGTGTTGCGGTTTTTCACCTGCAGTGGCCTAAGATCGTGTTTGATACCTTAACTGTTCATGACATCACCGTCGGTTCATCAGTGCCAGCCGTAGCTAGCTGATTTCACTGCCATCAAGGTCGTCAATGGTGTTGCGGTTTTCACCTGCAATGGACTAAGATCGTGTCTTATACCTCAACTGTTCATGAAATCACCGTTGGTTCATCAGTGCCAGCCGTAGCTAGCAGATTTCACTGCCATCAAGGTCGTCAATGGTGTTGCGGTTTTTCACCTGTGATAGATTGACCATGTCAAATCAGCAACTCGTTCACATAAAACGCTTTCAATAGAAGATCAAGATGGATCAATTACAGTTGAGATGATCACTTGTTTATTTGACTTATCCGATAGCATTTACTTAATTCCCTTAATTAATTGAAGGGACCTTGAATACTTATCTGCATCAAAATAATGATAAATAAAGAGGACCACAGAAAATGTTTTACTTATCCGGATATTTTACTTTTCCGAATTTCGCTGTGTATCAGATTTGATGTTCTGGACTCTGAAAGCAGGTTAAACCTCTTCCGGAAGTTCCTCTTACTGAACCCAATCTTCAATCACTTCTGAGTAGGAGAGAAGCCATGGTGTCTCCAATGGACACCAGTGTGTATGCGGATCATTACATGTAACAAAGGTTTGACACATGTGCTAGCCAACTCAACAACATAAAGAATCGATCGCAGCTTTTCGCATACGATCACGTGCCTTTCCTTTGGGAATTGTAATTGAACGATTTCGAGCGGACTCGAGAAACCCTAAATATTCTCAGTTTATTTGTATTTAAAAAACCTCGCAGGTTTACAGCAATCTTTATATTAACGCTTTCAAAATAACCCCGAAACGTTGCTGAAGAGTTGGATACAAGCAAAGAAGCGTAGCAGAACGAATGTTCCTCTATTTTATCATTAATATATTCAGCTGTATTAACGGTATCATTATATAGGCATGATGAGCTGTAACAGCGTAGTTGTTGGAAAACCAATGATAATGATGAGCGGCGGCACGGAGCATACTGTTCTGTTCGTTTAATGTCGAGAAAGACGAGAATAAAGATAAACACCATACACAATAGGGAACAAATTTACATATGATTGTGTCTTCCGACGGAAGGTCATTCAGCTGCTAGATACAAACTGTCGATTTAAAGTTTTCTTGCATCTTTTATACATTACGCACGAACATAAATAAAACACATAGACAAGCTAATAGATATGGTAAACTAACGTAGACCGAAGATAGACACAAATATACATGAAGTCTCTAAAGTAAGATTAATATTTCTATTATTTTCTTTTAATTAATCAGATCCCAGAGAGTCTGCTCACTTCAGTGAAGCTGCAGTTATCTCGACTGGGAAAATATCTAGACTGTATGCTGGTCTCTGTTATAATGTTACTTTATGGTCTGGATGACAGACTAGGGAGGAGAAGATGGAGAAAGAAAAGGTTATTTACGGTGGCACGGTGGAGAAATGACTCAATAGCCCAAGGTCATAATCAATTAAAAACAAATTTTATAAACATCAATAATTGCAGAACACAGAACATTAGCTTAATCTTTAATTTGTTCTTATTGAATTCTCCCATTTTATCATCATTTGGTAATGGGTCATCGCGATGTACTAGCAGGGCTTTAAAGTTTAGAATTAGCCATCAACAGTTGTACTTTTTGAACTAAAATGATATATTCTTTATAATAATTTGATGAAACGCCAAACACATTAAGCAATGATGCATATGATGCCTCACAAATAGAAACAGTTCCTGCTCGGTACATATGTTCTTAACTTTCAGGTGTACTTGATTAAACTACTAAAACAATTTTCATCTTGATTTCTAAAGGAGTGTACAAAAAGATCCACGAAACAAATCAGCTCAATATCTGACGTGGGGCAAACGTCGTAATCTGATCAACGAATTCTAACGTCTTATCGTTGATGCGTGGTGCTATTTACCTGCTCCGTGCAGCTGGAATGCGAAACGCTCGTGTGCGCCCTCTGGTGCAGGAGAACTCGAACTCAACGACCTCGTCACAATCTACATCCGGGTCACTTATTCCCACAAGAGATCACCCAGTCTTTGGAATATCTAATCTAAATTGTTCTTGTATGATGTTTCAAGAGACACAATTTTATTATACAGTGTCTAGACTAAAATATAATTTCTGAAGTGAGAACAATATTGCTAATATTTATATAATTAAAATTAAATTTGTAATGAAATAAATAAGATCCCACATAATCGGATCACCTGCGGCTGTCTAGACTGGGAACCGATAGACTTGACAGTCTGATAGACTACACTTTGCCCAGATTGGCTTATTTTACGGGGAAAATGACGTACGATTCAAGTCTACAGATGTAGACAAGGCCTAAAGACCAACAGACAGACAGACAGACAATTTTATTTACATCTCACTCCCAAATGTATAAAAAAAACATGAGTACAATATAAAATATCACATGAAACGGGACCAATCGCTCAGCGATTTGTGAGAGATGAAGTTATATAAATATTTACATTTATAGAGGTGCATCCTTCTTCTCAATAAAACATTATGGCAGGTTTTGGCACTCGATAAAACAACATTAGTATTGGACAAGATAAAGGACAATTTCCCCACGTCATTACAATGATAAAACCACGGGCAATGCGTTGCACATAGATTGAAAAGTGTTTCTCTTAAATCGTAATAGAGTGGACAATGTAACAAAACGTGAGCCTCATCTTCCACCACATCTTTACATATGGGACAAAATCTTTCATTCACGCTACATAACGACCGGTTTCCATGCGAATAGGGGCAACGCCGCAGCGAAATTTAGCAAGACTGCTTCTCTGACCATGTGACAACGGAGATGTTAAATAGTGTTCAAGGCTCAACTCTGTTTTAAACGTTCTGTACATTCTGAGTTTATTTCTTCCAGTTCGTTTACCTTCTTTACACACGTCAGATCTCCACTGAGTTACGAAGGAGCGGAGTATAGCCGCCTCGACACTTTTACGCAGAAGCTGTGCTTGATTGGCATGTTTAGAAGTTGGTAGCATAGAAGAACAACAACATTTATGGATGACAAGCATTGAAGAAGTTGTCATCCATACATTTTGTTGTTCTTCTATCGATTCTTTGACAAGCAAGTCCGGTGAACAGGGTAACGAATATATAGAAAGTTATATTTTCCAAAGTAAATATATCTTCGGTTTATCTTAAGTCGATGACAAAAATGCAGATCCATTTGATAATTGATTCTGAATTTGGAACAAAAGAAATTTAAAACACACAGAAGTAACCAAAGTGATGCACCAACCATCATTTTTATAGGAAAGCAATTTTAATATATCGATCCTTAAACAACAAACATATAAAACATAACATTATATGAGCGTACGATTTAATGCGTTAACTGTTTACTGTGGTAACAGACTGTTATTATTCGGTCTGTCTTTTTTTTTTGTAGTGAAGAACACACAAATCTATTCACTGACAGTGAAACACACCGCCAGCCATATGGTTCAGGTGTTGAAATTAATATTTGAAAAGTAGTACTGTTTACGTGAATTCAGTACAGTCGCTAATACATAAACATTAACTAGATACCAGACAATAATATGACCCTTGTCCTGTACACTTGTTGTATGCTTGAATCCACTTTAGGGAAAAATCAACGATGTAACTTGATATCTTTACCAACTGTTACATATCAAAACAATTACAGCATTAGCGTTTGCAGAACAGTCACAGATGATTATCCATCTCATTGTGATGACAAAATGAACAAAACAGAGTACAGAGCCTGATAATGTTTTGGTACTGGAGGGCCAGTCAGCAAAATTCATTGAAGGGGGACTTAGTGCTGTTTATGGAAAGGCTTCTCCATCATCTGCTACTATCAAACGGTGGGTCATTGAATTTAAGCATGGGAGAGAGTTTAGAAGATGATTCCCCGCCCTGGACGTCCTACCAACAGTACCTCTCAGGAAAAAATAAATACATGTAGATATAGTCCGCAATCTTGTGATGTAAAATTGACGAATCACACTCCAAGAGATAGAGGTGAGCCCTGTCATATAACACGGTTCCATAGAAACCATTCTTCATGAACATCTTCACATGTCAAAATTAAAGGTATGTGCAAGATGGGTGCCGGGAATACTTGAAGCTCTCACGGGTGATTATAAGTAATGCCCTGTTAACCAGGTACAATGCCAACCCAGATGATTTTCATTTTAGAATCGTCACCTGGTGTGAGATCTATCTGGGTCTATCACTATGACCCAGGGAGCTAACAAGAACCAATGGAATGAAAGCATGTCAAGTCTCCAAGAACAAAGAAGTTCAAAGCCTCAAGGTCGACCAAAAAGATTATGGCCACTATATTTGGGACAGTAAAGGAGTAATTCATATTGATTACCTTCCACGTGGAACTCTAATAAATGGCAATTAACTGTGGAAAGTGCGCCAGTCTATTAAAGAAAAACGGCGTGGTAAAGTTCTTCATCAGGACAATGCGCCTGTCCATACCAGCCGAGTATTAAAGAATGCGGGTTTGAAAATTTGCACACATCCCCTCCCCCACTCCCAATCCGCCGAGAGGCATTTCTTCGATTATTTGAAAAGAAGAAACTGAAATACATGTTTAAAGAATACAAGATGAAACGAAAACTAAAAAAAATACAGACAAGAGTGTAATAACCGAACCCAATGTCAAACATCCATTCACTGCACAAAATAACAAACATTTCTTTGAAAGGTGACCACGTGCCAACATGACATGCATTGTTTGACACACAAAAACCGGGCACGCGATTAATTAGATTTTAACGTTCTTATCCAGGTAGAATACATTTCCAAAACCCTTACTCACAACTGCATTTAGTACTCCTTACTTAATATGTCAGTGACACACATTGGTTTAATAATTAAACTTCACTAATTAAAATGAATGCCTTTAATGATAGATTTATTTACAACATTCATTACTATTCGTCTGGAAAATACTATTCAGTGGTTTGAAATTGAGAACACGTATTTTACAACTACGTCATAACGTACATACCTGCTGTGACCACGTGTTGCAATTTAGTTGGGTCGTAAATCTTCGAACAATGTTTCAAAATGTTTTTTCATGATCTATTTGAAATTTACTGCGTGAGTCATCGTTATTTCTGAAAATTAGCAGAGACGCAAACAAA
>JAUELE010234428.1:0-11823 GCA_031471655.1 Diodora aspera
GGGGGGGGGGGGGGGGGGGGGGGGGGGGGGCAGAGTGAAATAGTTTGTTTCTTCATTTATTTCTTAGGGAGGGGGGACTTTTCAATTTTACTGGAGGTACTTTTTCCGGCAAGAAAACCAATACTCCCACCCATCCCCAACTCCAATTGGCAATGATGTCATCGCTGTCAACATCTTCAAGCACTAATGTATCTTTAAACTGAAATGTCTTTGAAATAATGGTGAGTGACTCTGGATTAATGTGACTTTTGGTAATTTTTCAACCATATCGTCACGCTGGTTCCAAGGGACTCCCATCTCTGGGCAACACGACAGTGACCTGGGTGGAATTCAAACTCAGAACTTTTTGATTGCGAGTCCAGTGCAGTAACCACTGCGCCAATCCCACGCCCTTGAAATAATGGAAATACAACAACAAACAGAACAGACGCCAGTTTGCAAAAGAGTATTATTTATTTGATGATCCATGCATGAGTCAACACTGATCTTAGCTGCGCTGGCTTCTCTGATGCACGTTAGGTCTGGCGGCAGTGATGTCAGCTAATAACATAATGATCCTAGATATGTGCAATATATAACATAATGATGCTTTACCCTATTTTTTCACCCAATCTTCCAAACCAATCTGCAGAGAATAATTATTTCACATTTTTGTTTCACAATAAAAGAAGCAAAGGATACAAAAGAGCAAAAGATTATTTTCACAAGATTTAATAAATTCCACACAATTTACGTAAGTCTTTGAGATATTGACGAATGTAAGACTTGTGTAGTCATTGCAGTAACATCAATGTAATCAATAGACTTGCTCAAGTCACCTCTGTTACTGGTTCTGAATATACACCAGGACAATAAGCAATGTCTTGTCTATGTCTTTCTTGAAGAAATTACAATATATTAAACAGAAAATATTACCACTTAAAATTTAAACAATACAAAAACATTGCTAACAGCGTATATATCTATTACACCCTTTTTTAAAAACACATAAATGTTGAATGTAACCAAATTTTAAACCTGAATACCAACTCATTAGGTCAGAAGGCAAGCTAAAATGCTATTTGGGGCAACATATGGCACGTTCAATGTTTCAAATATATCAACAAAATTATGCATAAAATTTCAAGGCAAAAAGGCACAAAGTTTGTAGTATTTGTTTCTGATCAAACTAAATGATTATATAAAATATATATTTATGTCCAAATAAAAATGCAGCCTGTTTGCAAAATTTTAATCTAAAAGAGTTCATTGCACATGATGCCAATAAAATGCTGGCTGCTTGACAACTAAATATATACATCCAATTTTCTAAAACTAAGTGTAAAAACTAGGAATATACGACTACCTTCTGTACATGCAAACTGACTGTAATAAATAATGCGTAACTGTTGTAAACAAGAAAACATTGAGAAAATGGAATGATAGAGCTTACAATATATATCTGCCAACAAGGAGAACAGAATGGCCAACAGCAGACAGGGTTAAATGTTAAATATCATGTTTCAACTGCAGTTTTTATTTCTAATTCCGACTTCAGAGGCTGAACAATTAAAAAATACTACTCAACAGAAGTTTAGCATCAAACCTGAAAAAAACATAAAATGATATAAATTATAATTGATTTTGCTGTTTGAAGGTTTGCGGGAACTTGCCATATGAGCATGTTTTCAGGAAAGGTGTTTTAATGCCATATTGTTACTACTGACAATTTACCAATTACCTTTACTGTCAGGTGAACATTTAATGCTGAAGGTTATTGAATTTTAGTAAAATTTGCTTTACTTGAAATGTTCCTCAAAATCATAAATGCATGATGTAGCAGCACATGCAGCATTGTTCATGATTGTCACTTTAAACATGCACTCATTGGCATGTGACATATGTGCCAACATGTTATCATGTGGATTTTGAATGCACTGGTTCTTGCAAATAAAATACTATTATTACAATGTTTGAGCCTAAACTTCTTGTAAGTAGTATATATTTGAACACTGCTCTTTACCTAAAGTTACTTAGTGAATTTTGTTCCAGATCAAAATGGACTTGACCAAAAATTCAAATACGTAGGCTAGGTACTACGCTAAATAGTTGAGTATCTAAACTCTACTATGTGTGACCAGTATCAATATGGTACCCTGGTACCAACTTGTACCCTTTTCCTACCACACAACAAACTTGACATCTTGAAGTCTTAAAACATTTTCAATTATTTATTTTTGGGCTTATTATGTCTGGCAGCATTACAATATGCCCGAATTTCCTGGTACAAATGAAGATAAGTGTGTAACATCATAAATAGCAGTCACCAAATGAGAAATGATTTTTTGAATTTTACTCTTTCAAGAACAACAGCTAGGTCATTTCATAGTATAACCACTCTTAAAATTTTAAAATGTGATTGTCCATCTTTAATGAAGTTACCGCAAGGTGAAAACCATGAAAACTGTTGTCCGTTCTGACATCTCCAACGTTCCTTTGTCTCAGCTGCAGAATCTTGTCTCAACTAAACCATCAGTTTCAAAATACATTTTATTTTTTAAACAGTTTAAAGAAACTCAAAAAAGTATTTTCAATTGATTGATTTCAGATTTAATATAGTTTGTGGAAATCATAGTCTAGAGGGTATCAGGGTTTTATCACTGGGGGCTAAGAGAGAGATACCTGGACGGGATTCGAACCTGAAATCCAACGAGCTGGCAGAATACTGGGTCAACAACCACTGTACCATTGTGCACCCATGAATTTCTGAGAACAGTCAATAAAACTAACAAGTCAATGGTTTTTTGGGGGAAATATTTGCACAGGAGGAGGTAAATCAATGTTTGAGAAATAGAAGGAGTATAAAATACTTACCGGTAAATTAATTAAAATTTGTGAAAATTGGTTAAAGTGGGGCGGGGAAAAACCAATTTTTTTTTATTGGGGTGAGGGGGGGGGGTTAAAAATGAAGACTAAAAGAATACAACCTTCACTTCCTTCTCTGTTTGAACTATGCACCCAATCTTACACCGTACATTTGAGATAAGATATTTCGCAAAGATTTCTTTTTCTTGTTGCAAACTCAAAGTTTTATTTTTTTCCACATACATCCACCAAATCGACAAGTTATTATCCCAAACATTCAGATTTTACAAGCTTACATTCTCTAATCGAAGCTTTCAAAGATGAATAAATCAATTTTTTCAAGGACAAGATCCCGCTCGACAAAAGAATGTTGGAGAACAAACATGGCCACTAACATACATGTTATGATGACAACAGGCGAGTTATAGAAATAAAAATTATATTACTAGTTGATAAATACAACAATTCCTGCATGCAACAACAGTGCACAACATATAATGACAGATCATGAACAACATCACCTGTGAATGAATAAACAAAATCAAAATGGCTTAGAAGGTGTTTTTTGTCACCAAGCTTGACAATTGTTCAGTGCTGCTTAATGTCAGATCTGACATTTATTCAGTTAAAACATTAATGTATTCTGTGCCTCAACAAATAGCAGCATCAAATGTGCATCAGCTGTTGGGGAAAAGATAGGGGATCACATGTCGTTTCATGCTAATGGGTCATCCCATGTGATATCAACCGTCTCCCAGCACATCACCATGGATTTGCTTGCTACTTTACACACTCAGATCCAGGGGGAGGGAAGGGGAGGCACTGAGTGCATGTGCCCCCCCCCCCCTTTAGCTCACCCTTTTAAAATGTTTTGCTATGTTAACACCAAATCAACCCCAAAAATATTATGAAAACTCATGAAATGTGCTAAAATTGCACCATTTTGCACGTTAAGTTTTCAAACATTTCCAGGGGAACAAGCCTCTACAACATGATATAATTTGATGACCAATGTTGTACCCCCTTCACCTTTACACAAATCCTGGATCCATCCCTGCTTTAATGGGATACTCATTGTACCCAACAACAAGAGTGTCAATGGGCTTGGCCTTAATTTTACTGTGTTTTTTCAAATCTTATGCAAATTTTAGTGAGCCATTACTTGGCAAATACGCAAATGTGAGGCAACTGTTTTAGTCGATACAGACATCTAATTGTGCAGAACGATCCCTAAAGATTTCAATCATCCAGCATGAATAATTCATAAGCAATGACTTATGGAACTCTGTGATTTTTTAGCAATCACATAATCACCCCAATGGTAATGGTTGATGTAGAGCATGCACAAACAATGCCAGCCGGTTGTTAGGTAGTGGTTACACATTGTACTCATCTGCCAGTGACCCTGTCTAATTTATATATATTATATGTGTACAGTTAAACTTCCAAAATTTTGACCTTCTAAAAATTAAAAAAATATTGATTGTTACCTTCAAGAGTTCCCAAAATTTTTCACTTACATCTTGGTGGCAATTTCCAATTCTAACTTTATTAAAGATCACTAATTTCCTAAATTTTGAACACCCCAATTTTTTTTTTACACATTTTTGGTTCAAATTTTAGAAGTTCTACTGTAAACTTGGTCCTGGTGATAAAGGTTATCTTGAACTTAAGACTATAAAAAATGTTGTGTTCAATAGAACATGGTACCAGAATCATGACAAAGTCTTAGACTTATATATTCGTCAAGTCACATTTGATATACATATGACTAGTATACCCAAATCTCAAGTACCTGTTTATATTCAAAGATTAGCAATCCTTTAATAAAATATCTCATAAAAGACCTTGTTAATCTCATTAGAGCCATTATGCAAAATATTCTTATTATTAATTTAATTAATTGACAATACTAACTGGACTATGGCATCTAACACTAAACCTTTAAAAACTTTTTGTAAATCTATCCAAAGAAGATCAAATCTAACTGATAGACACTACTTACACAGACTTAAAACAACAATCTCACTTGATAATGAATTCTGATACCAGAAGAAACGTGGATCAGACAAACTTCCTCATTTGACTAGATGCATGCAAGTTTGACATTTCACTTGTCGTCATATATTTCACTTGTAAATTCCTGTACAAAAAAAATTCAACCTTGTTAAATAATAAATTTATTTTGCTAAAATACGATACATTTGCAAAAATTGTTTCACAATTCAACCTCTCCCTTTCAACGGAAATGCAAATGATGTTAATTGTCTGTTCCTTGATTAATTTGTTTTGCATTCTGCCGGAACCTCCAGCCTTTGGTTTAACAATGGACATGAAGTTAGTCTTTTAACCTTGGCCTGCCACCGGTCAAAAGTGTTCAAAAATAACATCAAACATAACTCAATACCGTAATACTAATACTGAACAACCATTGCTGTGTTTAGCAACACTGAAATACTATACATGATGTGGAAGTGAATGATTCTTATTTTACTGAGACTTACAGCAATCTTTTGGCTATATCACTGTAATCGCTCACCAGAGCTAATTCTAGGCTTCAAGAGTAAAATAGAGTTTAACATCATAGAGAGTAGTATTTCAACCATAACCTAATCACCTGGCCTGAAAGCTAGGTTCTCTTGGTGTGATTTGAACCATGGCTACTAACTTGGTTGATGAGCTAAGAACTCATCCCTTCAGAGCAAGATGGTCCGAAGCACCAATGAGTTTTTAGTTGACCAGTAAACATCTGTCCGAGGCAGGTCCATGTATCAGCAATGTTTCTTTCTTTACAGGACAAAATTGCACTCGATTGTTTTACTCTTTGGAGGTTGAAAGTATCGTAAGTCAGTATGGGTAATTTTGTCACATAGGACATCATAGGGCCAAATCCAGGGCATATGACTCCGCCAACAGCGCCCTCAGATGCCCTGCATGCACTCCTATGCTTAACAATCATCTCACGGTCAGTGTTTCGACCAATCAGTGAGACTTTCACAGCAAAAGCTTGCGCCAATCATGTGGCCCATCTCTCCTAACACTTAGTGAAGTAAAGATGTTATGTGTTTAAATTTATCAAAAAGTTGCTTCTCTTGCTAATTCCTCTCGTGCAGTTAATGCAACATTCCACTGGTTGTCTATAATAAGCAGATTTGGACTTTTCATACACACAAAATGACTATCATGAATAGGAGTGAATCCAGGGCATCTGAGGGAGCTGTTGGCGGGGTACATATGCCCTGGATTTCGAGGATGTTCTTAGGACATCTTGGTCTCAAGAGACGAACTGTAGTATTTCATGCGGCTGTAGTATGAAATGGTTTAATGACGATATACTTTTAAATGATTGTACTAAACTGTTAGTAAACAATCTCATATTTTTCTTGATATTTACAAGATACATTTGTGTTCTTTTATAAAACTTTCAGTGAGTTTAAAAAGGTGGTAGCACTTAAGTATATTGAGCTTTGGTAAAATGCTTCCCTTCAAGAAAAGAGGAAGAACTCTGTAACAAATACAACAACATATTCTTTAAAACATTCTAATAAAACAACTAGCACCTACAAGAAATCTCAGATCTCTGATCATGCTGCAGGAAGGATTTATTTCCCTAACCACAGGAAACTTGTTCTGTGTGTGACCAGCAAATAAATAAATATAAGTATGTATGTATGAAATGTACCTCTGTTGACCTTCATCAAACATCTTCAAATTGATTTCTATAGAATTACCCTAAACCTGATAAACCTGTCAGTTTGCACCAATAAATAACTTTATTTACATCTTAAAGACATGGGTTAAAATGCCTAACATTTAAGTTCCAAAGTCAAGAATGTGCTTCATCTCTATTTAAGGGAAAGTGGGTAATGCAGTTTGTTCAGAGGAGACCAAACCAGGACCTATCTTCTGTTCGTTCACTTCTAAATCACCTGTTAATTTCAAACAATATTTCCTTTCTTCTGAGTTGTAAGAAAACCAATAGGTCTCTAAAATGTTTTCCTCACTATTTTCTGTAACATTCAACCATCAACTGAATTACAACTGCCTATAAAAACAAAAATATTATACAAATTTCATAATTGAATTCCCAGCTCACATTTTAGCCACAAAAACGTTTGGCATGTGGGTGTACAGAAATACTTGACCTACATGAATTAACATGATGTATTCAACATTTCTGATAGCTCTGGATGAGAATTAATCCATTAAGAGTCCTACACGTAAGTTTTTGACACATAACAACTGACAGAGGAGCAAAAAAGACTGAAAAATTGGAATCTGAAACTGATTAAAACAGTTGATACTTGAGTCTAAGCATCAACCTACTTAAGCAAAAAGATTTCTGTCTAATGCCCCACAGAATTGGCATCAAATGGTCAGTTTTACCATTGAAACGTTCTTCAACAATGATCACACTAGCACTGTACCACAAACTGACTGACCACACTGCCTTGAAACAAGGTGAGAAAACAGAGGTCATAAGTGACAGCAATACTACAACAGGTCAAAACACAAATGTTACCTTTTCCATTTTCCGCTGCCATAAACCGAAAATGACATTTTTTCATTCTCTTTACTGTTGGTACAACCAGTTCTAAACGTTATAAAGCATCTAATGAAAGAATGGATTCTACCCAAGTTAAGAAGCTGGATAAAATACTGAAGTATTATTATTATTTAGCATGCAGCTACTGCTGTTTTAAAATACATAATGCAAACACAACAGTTACAATATTTTCCTTGGACTAGAGTATCATGTACGACAGAAGGGGTGGTAAAGAAGTCTGGTATGACACTTAGTTGAGCATGACAAAATGTGCCATTTATGCTGAAAATCACATCATCATCATTTCCACTTGTGGAATAAGTCCATTGGTCTGTTAACATCTCTAGTTCATGTGCAGCAAAACATCATTCATATATGTCCATGTTTGAGTAAACTGCGCCTTCTCCAGTATTGCCTCTATTAACAGTTTGTAGAACACTCAGATACTTAATGTTCAGATTATGTAATGTTCATAATTTGAACACTGACCGAGTTTGTTCTTTTATTCATTTGCTAATTGTTCCTCTTGAAGGACCAGTTTTGCACATCCTTAAACAAAATCTGTAGTCACTGAAGATTTTGATCTCCTTCTCGTGCAAGCTATGATTAGACTAAACCATCAGATCAGATCAGATCTGATACAAAGATGGCTGCACCATTCCCTGAATGCTCACTCCTAGAGTTACCTCCCTTTGCTGCCCTTGATTTCCCGGTGATGTCTGCTCATCATACAATCTTATTGTGGCAGCACTCATCCTCCATCACGGCTGTGTAATCAGGAGGAGGATGGTCACGATAGTCTGAGTAAAACCCGCTAGAACCACCTGAGCGCACGGACTCATCACTCATTCCTTCTTTTCCTTGATCCTTCTTCACCGTCGATTTCTTCCCCTTGTACACCAATGGTTCAGTGTCTGGCAGATCCAAAGCCTTAGGGATCAGGTAGCCATTGTTATCCACTGGAGATGATCCTGGAGCATAGCTGCTCGAGTGCCCGCTGTCACTGTCATCCGGATTGTGGACGTCTGCTTCAGTCTGGATCTGTACAGGAGATTCCGACCGTTCCTTCTGGCGATCTGGTTCTCTCCATTTGCCCGGATTCCTGAGGGGTGTAAGCTCATGGTCCTCTGCTTTCTCTTTGTGCCACATCTTTTGATTCACATATCTTTGGGGTTCATCCTCATGATCAGACAAACTCACCGACTCTGGTTCAGCCAAAGTAGGAGACATTGGCGTGTAGTCAGGTCTTCCGTTCATCCTTAAGTATCCCTCATTCTCAGCACTAGTAGCACCTTCTTCATCCAACATCTTCACATAGGTTGTGTTAAGATCGAGATAATACTGAAACAAAAGATGCATTTTTAAACCAGAGATTAAAAAAATTTCAGCCCCTTGTAAGTCAGGACTTATAGCTATTTATTTTCATGAATCAAAGCTAATTAAGAGTAAGTCCAGTGCTAAAGTTGGTAAGTCCAAAATTAAGAGATAACATTAGGCTATCTTAAATAAAGCACTTAAGTGGGATGTATGTACATGCCTGCAAAAGAGAAAACATAGGAATGGAGAAAACAGGATTTTTGGTTCTCATTCTACATGTTCAATGGACAGAAGACAGTATTTTCTATAAATGAAGTGACAAGTCCGGGATCTAAACGACTCCAGTCATCAGACTTACAGCTGTCAATGCTTGTCAGTCAAAAGCTAAATTCTATGGGTCAGTGACCTCAGACTTGAAGATTTTTTTTTTAAATTTCGAACTGAAAAAATAATTACTTTATGAGGTGTTCGAATTATTGGAAATTAATGATCTTTGATAAAGTTAGAATTCAAAATTTTAGAAATTGCCACCAAAAGGTAAGTGAAAACTTCAAAATTTTGGAAACTGCTGAAGGTAACAATCAAGATTTTTGGAATTTTTAGAAGTTCTAAATTTTGGACAGGCCTGATGTTGAGATGACGGGTATAAAACAATAGTTAGGACATGCAAGACACACACTGAGGGAGGAGACCACTCAAAAAGATCTTCCAAATAAGGTGAAAGCTAAAGATCCCAGTTTAAGTCACCTTGTATGACAAGCACTGGGTAACTGTGGCTCCATGCTTTCTAAATAATGTTTCTTCCCTCCCTGAAGCCCCATAGGATAAAAATAAAAATTCTTATTCAAATAATTATAAATTATATATTTAATCCTTTATATTTATTAAAAAGACCAAATTTACACACACAAAATTCTAAAATCTCCAATTCATTTGCAGATCATACCTGTTTGACATTGGCTTCCAAGAAGTCTCCCATCATGGACACCAGAGTAGAGAAAGAATGTCGCACGTTTGGGTCATCATGCCAACAATTCAGCATAATCTTAAATCTTAAATATACAAACATAACATTAATAATATTTCAAAGAAGAAAAAAAATAGACCAATCCAACAAAATTTGATTCTAGCAGTGAAAATATATGAACCTAGGACAGCACTTGAGTTGGTACACACTGAAGGTGCACCCACAAGAATGAACCATGTAGAGTTTAATAATGTCTCGGGTACAGGAGCATTTTTACTAAGGACACAGAGCATGCCAAGACAAAATGGTGGGAAGACAGAAATGTAGACCCCCATCTCTGTTTGCAAGTGAACTCAAACAGAAATAATTTAAATGACTACATTATAAAGTTCAGGTAGGAACTATGCACCAGGATTTAAACCTTTTGGATTTCAAATTTATTTATTCATTTATAAACAAAAAATATAATGAAACTACTCACAGTTCATCAGATGCAAATTCAGGCTTCTCCATTCGATACCCCGATTTTAAGCGTCCAATAAATTTCTCATTTATCTCGATGCCAGGATATGGGTTGCCACCTACATGGAAATAGATATGTCCCTTTACATTATATATTTTAGCTATTTACATTCATGAATGATTATGAAAAAATGAATACAACTCCTCTAATAATTAGATCTATAAGAGATTTGATCTGACTGGGTTTGAACATCATGGCAGCCATATGCCCACTACATCACATCTCATATCTCTGGGTGGAACAAAAGCAAGATTTGGCTCAATTGCTGAATACCGGAATATCACGATTTTCTAAAACCTGCTCCACATACGGATCATGATTTTCTGTTTTCAGCTCATGTGGTCTTTGATAAATATTGAAACACAGGAACTCTAAGTATGTCCTTCGTATTCCCGTTGACCCCTTAACATCAATGTGGAACACTTGGGATGATATTTAACACTGTTTCCAATAACTGCTCCTTTATTTATTTTCACCAGTAAAGTTATAAGCTGCATAAAACTTATCCTAACCCCGGATCTGAAAAGGCTTGTCAGATTATCAGCACAAGGACAGACCTGTGCAGAAACAATTCCGCCAGTGAGGAGGTGTTCTGAGGACAGGTGATTGTATCCGCCCCATGAGGGTTAAGTGAGTTAGTGATTTGTGTTTTAATGCGGTTTTTGGCAATTGTTTACCTACATCACCATGGTGGGCTCCCATCTTTGGGCTGAAAGAGAGTTACCCAGGTGGGATGGGAATTGAACCACAACTACCAAGGCTGGCAGACTGCTGGTCAGACGCACTAACCACTGCACTATCCCACTCCCCCTTATGGGCTAAGACAGACTGATGTACTGCCCAAAGAATTGTGTCAACACTTAGTAAAGTCATCGTAGGAAAACCCAACAGCCACTAGAAATTTACAATCTTACAAGCATTATTGAAGATCTCCTATTGATAAATTCTTAATTTATATAATATTAATTTACTACTACAATCATTAAGTAACATTTACAATCTTTTGTTCTGCTTGAAAAAATAATACTGCTAAAGCATATCAATGAACATAAACATACGAAAATAAAAGACAGAAGAATCCAAACTCACCTAATGAAAAGATTTCCCACAAAAAGATACCATAAGACCATCTGTAGAAAAGACATCAAAATTACAACTGAATAAATAGAACTAGACTTTTGTTACTCAACGTCCTAAGCATGACTATTTACTTCCTTCCTTTCTTGGTCAACAAACATTTAAAGATACATTAAGTCTTGCTGATAGACGCAAACACCATACTACATATGGCCTCCTAAAAGTGCTAAAACTGATTTTTATTTTTGCATCTATAATGCTTCAAGAATGATGGTTTTGACGATCTGGAGATGAAGGAACGACATCTCTGGCCATTAGGTGTTCTTCCAGTATACACTGTTTGCCTGGAAGCTACTAGTGACACTAGAATGAGTAAGTGAAATAGATTTTTACATTGCAGGGGGCAATATTTCGGCCATAGAGCAATGTGATGTGCAAGAGGCACATCAGGAAAAGGAACAACAAAGGATCAATAGCAAGAAAGAGAAAGCAAAAGATCCTCATTTTAGACGGCTTTTACGGCAAGCATGAGGATACTGGGGTCCTATT
>JAUELE010234439.1:0-20558 GCA_031471655.1 Diodora aspera
CAAGAGATATCCCTTCAAGACTTGGTAGGTTTATCAATGAGATGATGTCAATCAAATTACACTCACCGAAATCCAAAACTTCCTTTTGATCAACTATGGCATAAAGACGTAAGGGATAATAATTGAAATCATTTGGTATACTTTCTTTGGACATCAGTATATATTTATCGTTGCAAAATTTTTTTTAAGAAAAGGAGACACTGAATTTGGCCACACACACCCCCCTTCCCCCCCAATTGGGGAAATATATAGCAAATTGTCGGGGAATATGTGTGTATTTTACTGCATTTTGTGAAAATTTGTGTACTTGTCGGGAATTTCAGTCCCCCTGTCGGGGATCTCAGCTCCCCAGTCAGGGAATTCCTTGCGTCACCCCTGCACATACTCAACTTTAAGCTCTTTCAGTAATTCTCAGAAATACACTATGTGTCCCAGTGACCTTCAGTTGGGTCATGCTGAACCTGGAGCAATCAATCTTATAAATATGAGAAATTAATTCATGAGACGTCGGCTTGATGACTTCCTGGAAAAGATTAGCATCTCCTTATCTATTTGGTATTTAAATGACCTGCAATTAAAAGGTCTACCAGTCTGTTGAAGTCACAATAGATGTCGCTTGTAAGGACACATTTTCATGCTGCCGCCGCGACTGTAATGTCTTGAACTTCAGGCTTCGACCAATAAGGGCAGTGTGTCAGAGAAACCTAGCCCACCTATCAGGGAACAATATATATAACAATATATCTGGGACCGACTTGGATAGAATTTGTGTATTTGGTGTAGCAAATGTTTATCTTATCCCAACACCAAACACACCCATCCCCCCCGCATCGGAGATTCATGACACCATCCATGAGACTAAGGTAGTTTCTGAATTTTGGTCCATGTTGAATATGATTTCATTATTCATAATCTAAACAGATTTTCTGCGTTCTCTGGAACTTTTGCAAAGCCTCAGAAAGAGCTGAGACTGAATTATTAGTGCCATGGACTTTGGAATGAAAAGCCATTAAGACATTATAACAAGTTTGTCTTTAAATTGTTGTCGAGATCCCTGTGTTGACATTACACCAGGTTCAAATCCCAAGCCCCCTAAAAAGGGATCGCATTCCTCCAACCCCATGGGGCCTACGGGGTGTGACATGGTGTCATTGAAATAGAATACGGCCTCAATAACCCAATGCTAGTCAGGCAACTAAAATAGGGATCTTTTGCTTTCATTTTTCTTTCTATCGATTGCTTTTATGGACCATCTTTTCCCTTGGTGTGCACCTTGTACATTGTGTTGCTTTATGGCTGAAATATTCCCCTTGCAATGTAAAACATAATTTCAATTCAAATCAGCTTATTTCTCAATATGTTAGTTGCTATTGTTTTTTAACTGTTTTTCTACCAACCTAAGATTTTAGCTATTTTTTCTCTAGAAGTGCAACCCCGTGGGACTTCCCGGGGTGTCGCTTTTAACACCAGGAAAAATGGGACCCCAGTATCCTCATGCTTGCCTAAGAGCCATCTAAAATGAGGATCTTTTGCTTTGTCTTTCTTACTATCGATCCTGTGTTGTTCCTTTTAATGGTGTGCCTCTTGCACATCACATTGGGCTATGGCGGAAATACCTTCAATGTAAAAATCCATTCACTCACTCACTCACTCTAGAAGTGCATCTTGCATATCAGATATGGTATGGCAGAAGGATTACTGGGATAGCAAAGTTCTGGAAGTTTGGACTGGCCTGCGACTGGACGTTCTGACATGGATTATGAATATTCAGAGTCTGTTTCAAGAGCAGGCGGAAACCGTACACCAGAACAAACATAAAACCTGTCGCTTCTTGAGTGCATACTGCTGATGGTGCCTGCCTCTTGGGAATCGCCAGGCGACCTTGACCTTCTGCGAGTATGAGCAATACCTATGATTTAACTCTTCGGGATGAATCATCGGGCTCCATAGTAAACACACATCACTTTGCTAGATCAGGCACCCTCAAACTGATGAGGTGGACTGATAATCTAAATGGAACTACTTTTTTGATGTGCTTAGTCAGTTGTGATACATTTTAATCAAATATTATTTTTACTGGCTCTGTAAAATGGGTCATTTTCATGAGTAACAGTGCTGTTTCTTGTCTTAAGTTATTACTCCAATACCAGAAAACCAACATTTTATTACTGGTCTTGATTGAATGTCATCCCCACTACTTTATCACCCATGTCTTCTGCAATAAACTTTCAGAAATTTCTGAATCACAGCCTCTAGAATGTAACTTTAATAATGAAACAAAAAATATAGTTCCATTTTCATTTTGCGAACAGGCCCATTTTAAGTATTTGTGACTGGTTAAGCAATGTGTCTTGGATGTAGCCTTTTTCGAGATATGTATCAAAACCTGGCAGAATTCTTCTTTGAGGGCAAATTGCAAAACTGATAGTAGATAGTATACAGGGGTGGACCCAGGATTTTGGAAAGGGGGGGGGTCCAACTTGAAAGGGGAGTGAGGGAAGTTTAACATGCAAAATATCAGTCTCATCTGGGTTCGAAGACTCTTTACTATGCAATTTTCGGCACTTGATTTTCAAAAGTCCGGACCCCCTGGATATTGACATCACCCAGTGTGATGTTATTGTTTGTTGGGGAAAAATTGTAATACAAAATTAATTAACCATTTTGGTTATAGATCAGGGACTTGAGATTTCGTTGTTATTCCGACAATGTTCCTTCAATTTAAAAGATTATGAGGTTTTTTTTGGCAATGTCCTGAGAGAATATGACGTATCCAGGATGTTTTGTGATACCCGGTATGTTTTTTAGATTTTGTGGAGAAGTTACTTGACACAAAAGGGGCACAGGATGGTGTAGTTGTTGGCCCTGTAATATGCCAGCCTTGGCGGTTATGGGTTCGAATCCAGCCAGGGAGCCCCTCTTTCAGCCCGGATATTAACCTCTGACACCAACCCGATGTAGGTGACACCGTACAGATATGACTGAAAGATTGCCGAAAGTCACGTCAAATCTAAAATCACTCAATCACTTAGGGAAAACGCAAACCTCAAAGTGTTGAAATGAACTTGTAAACAAAGGTTCGTATTTATATGTCCAAACCAAGTCGTTGTTAGTCTCCATTTCAAACCCTGAGTCGGGAGGCCTGGCATTAAGTTGAAAACATTACACCTGTATTACTGGTAAAAGATTTATCGATATGCATTTTTTGCTTGTCAGTACTGTACTGAAGGGTGAATTTTGCAAGATATATCGGTGCAAAACCATATTCAAAATTATAGTTTCCTGCAACATGGAGGATGCCGTGCGCATGCCGTTTGTTTTGCAGACAATGCTAAAATGGCAATCAGCACGTAAAAGAACATTTTAAAGCTTCAGTGCATACAATAACTAGCTTTTATCATCATATAACAGGCGTCTTTTAAAACAGAGTGATTTCTCAGAAACAGTAAACGAGCTTACCAGGATTTAAAAACACATTAAATGTGTCGTATATCTGAGGAATATAACGCTGTCCACTGTCAATATGAAATAATTTTGCACAGGAAATATACGACACCATTGAATGTCCATGTATTAGATAATTTGATATAAACTACATCATGTTACCTTCATTGCCAGACGGCATGATGACCAAAGGAAAACCATCGTCCAGAATCTTAATGCTTGTAAGGTTTAAATAGTGCAATATCCATAAAGCCATTTTGAAGCAATATTCTCACAGTATCACTGATTTTTCGACCTGGTCCGTTTTAAGTCGTAAAATATATCTACTTTTCGTAAGGCGAGATAGCCATTACATTGCCATTTGATTGACATTAAACTTTATCTGCATGACATTAACTGTAAACGGACCAACATGAGTAGATTCTGATTGTTCTGAAAACCCTTTTGTTTTCTGTAACATCTTGGCTATTGTTAGAGGTTTTTTGAGAGTCCAAATATTACCATTAGAACATCATGAACTAAAGAGTCTCTGTGCTCGACCGCAAAACCGGAACACAGCCCCGGGTGAAATGTGTTCAACATAGGCGAAGTAAAAGTTATAAATACATTATGTGTCATAAAACATAAAAAGAAAACACCATTTTCATAACAATATCAGCGTACTGAGATCTTACAACTGTTCTTTATTCTATTTAACTCTCTAACTCAGACGAAAAAGTCCACAATACGCCTTTCTAATTTTAAAGGCAACGCCTTATTTTCAAGGAATACGTGTATGACACGTTCCGTGTATGAATCTCATGTATATATAATTTAACATACATTGTACTATCATAGTGGTTTGTACAATTTATACAAATACTTTTATTACTAATAGCTCCATCATCTCGATGCTCGTGTTTCCTTACATGTACTTAACTTAGGGTATATTCCAATAAATGATACCAAATTATATTTATTTATCTATTTATTTCTTTTAGTAGCCTAGATTCAACATCATATATTATTTAAATATTCATTCATTACTTGCAATACGATTGACGCTTTGTCCTTCATTTATTATTTATTTTGTTAGCAATGTAAACGCGTGTGTGTTGTTGAGTGAGTGAGCAAGTATGCTGCGGAGAGAGGGATGTAGAATGGTGTACATCGAGGTCGCCAGAGACCAATTAAGTAAAATGAGACTAGTTCATGATATTTCCTGAAACCAGTTGTATGTTTGATCTACCAATTTAACGTCACGAACTTCCACAGATAGACGGGTCACGTGATTGGTGGCCGCCTTTCTCTCGTGTCGGGGCATCACGACTGATAGGGCAGAACATTAATCATCAGCGTCCCATCCTCTAAGCTATAAACGCTAATCTGTTACATTTGTCAACGGGCTGGACTTCAAAGTTCCCCAGCTCCAAGTCGTGTAACCAGAGTTTTCCAGGCGGCTTCACTTGATCGGCGTCTTCGTCGACGTCCTAATCGCTTCGACGTCAAGTGGACGTGATATTGGGTCAGTGAGTATTAGCGTTACTCACAATGAGTCGGGTCACTGTCCTAGAGAGTATATTGAGTAAAAATGATGCATGAGTATGACTTGTAGGATTGAAGTGAAGTACCTCAACATCGTCACTGAAAGGCTTGTTTACGACACCATGAACAGATCAGTTGTGATGTACATAAATTGCCAAAATTTAAAATATAGAACTTTATTTAAAAATAAATATTTTATGAAAATGCTTTACATGTTTTAGAATACACGAAATTTTAACATGATTATTTAAAAATGTCTGCTTTTAGAAATGCAATTACAAATATCTTAAGGCCCTTGTGAAAAATACTCCTCGAGTTATCTGGAATATCTTGTGAAACCAGTAATACAGTTGCGAGTGCTTCACAGTGTATTTTAACATGAATATCGCATAAACTCTTAAGCCTTGACTTTTCATGTTTACCTGTACCGTGCAAGTTTGATGATTGATGGTATTATCATACGATTTAGTTTCATTTGCAATTTTAAACGGTTTTAGAAGTAACATATAATTTTCATGTTGCCGTGTTTTAGATTTTTCTTTGAGAAAAAGATGTGAACTTTGTACGAGCACATCGTGTCTCAAAACATTATATAAAACATCTAAGTTTCATTAGATAGATTTACATCCATTTCCTGACAGTAGCATACTTCATTTATTGATAATTTGTGCATTAAACAAATTCATCCCATCCTAATTCAGATCAGAGATGTCTGAAAAGTGACCGTTTAAAAAATAAACATTTAATGAACAGCAACTCATCTTCAGACAAGCTAACCATCATTTTGTCATATTAAGTATGTGTATTAATAAGGATTGTGTACATGGTTGGTTGCATAAAGTGAGACTAAACGGAAAACTAGAAATCGAGTGGAAGCGACACCATGTTTCGTAGGACCTCTGCGGAGTGCTAACTTTCCTAAGTTAGGGGCTAACTTTCCTCCTGCTTATAAAACGGCATCGCTATTTTTCCTACGTAGGGGGTACTTATAAAAGGCGCATCTGTATACATTGTATTATCTGCATCAATTATATGGTCTAGGATTTCAACAGTACTCAACCAGATAACAAATCTGTTAACTTCACGCTATCGACTGTATAACATTTCATCTTCTGAAGGAATACAAATTATGAATTCGTTCCAATTTGTAAGGCTTTGCGTTTGAAGACTGAGATCCATCAATTATTTCGTCGTGTTATGCAAATTAAATCTGGACTTACCTGCGCATACTCGTTTGACCAGTTGGCGGATGATGGTGTCCAGTTGGTTAAACTGACCGATGTTCAACATCTGGGTATTTACCGAGGCGATTGCCCTCAACTCAGCAACATCAGTCTTTGCTCCAACGCCCACTGCAAACATGTTCACCCCCATAAGCTTGGACACTGATGCAGCGCGGACGGTAGCACTGGGATTCTTCGAAATTCCATCAGTAATTATAATTCCAACTTTTGGAACACCCTTCCGGCCATATT
Source organism: Diodora aspera (assembly GCA_031471655.1). Lineage (NCBI taxonomy): Eukaryota > Metazoa > Mollusca > Gastropoda > Lepetellida > Fissurellidae > Diodora > Diodora aspera. Next base: position 6,444 of record JAUELE010234439.1, read on the forward strand.
GCTGGAACATTGTGTTCATGGCTGTGATAGCGTCGGCCGTGTTGGTTCCGTCTCTTGGATGTCCGAGTTTGCTGATTTGATACCTGAGGACATTTCTGTTGCTGCTCAGGTTGATGACGTCAGATATGTTGCTGCTGTAAAGGACCACACCGAAACGCTGGTCGTCAGTGTGAATGTTGAGCTGATCCACAAACGTCATCAGAGCTTGTTTCAGGGTTTCGAAATCCATAGTCGAGATACTGTCCGAACCATCGACCACAGCAACGATGTCGAGAAGTTCAAAACAATCTGAAATAGAATAGATACATTCTCCTTCAGTCAACTTATATGCATATCAGAAAGACTTTATTTTTTGAAAAACATATTTGTGTACGTTATTTGTTGGGGATAGTACACTTACCTTTCCGTCTGGCGATAACGTGGAATGTCATCAAAAATAAAGAAATAAGTTCTTAATTCAGATATGGGGTTTTAATTGACATTCTGAAATGATTAATTCAGGTTTTATTGAATAGAGACATGAACAAGTTTTGCAACTTTACAATCACACTCTGTTTATTTATTTCAATGTGATCAAACAGTGGAAATCTAATATTAGAAGTTTACATTTCTGTGCTGTGCGAATTTGAACCGAAACGGTTAATGAGATATTAACGGTGCAGGGTGACACTAACACGTAATGCAATATATATATATATCATTCACAGGCAGCCAAATCTGAAATGTGATTATGAGGATATGATTTATTGAAGAGTGGAATAAAAATGGTATGAGTTCGGAAGAAATGAATAGATGTGAAATACATCATAAACCAAGAAGATCGAGAATGGTATAATCAAAATGGGTCAAAAAGTATAAATGGCTTCCTCAGATAAGGAACGCATGCAGACTAAATGTACATACATGGAAAGCAATGCCGAGGATTCAGAAAAGAAATACATATAGGAGAGATGATCGAACAAAACCAGCATCACAAAGGTAAAGTGTACATAGTGGTACACTAAACGACAGATGAAAAAGAGTTGCAGACTGACGGAAGAATTTTAACCATGCAGTGGAAATCATTCAAGATAATGATGTTATGAGAAGCAGAAACCCTTTGCCATAAAAACAACAACATCCATGATGTGTTCAAAGTGAGTGATTACACATGGTGTCCCTCTACCTTCGTGCAGTTGCATTCTATAACGTGTGTGTTGTGCAAATGCTTGATCCATTTGGCAAGTGGGGATATACACTATTGAAATATGCGTGGATGATCATTTGTTGAAACTGGGACCAGAATAGACCAGAATATATGCTAGTGCCTTGGGAACTAGAATTGAAATGAATGTATTGGGTCTGAAATTTATCTCATCCCACGCATTTAAGCAGTTATATACTGACGTTGGTTACCTGTGATAGCCGTGCTATTGAGGCCATTGCGTGAACAGCTATGTTGGTACAGGATTACAGGCTCCTATGCATATAGGGTCCCCTACCTGTAAAGCTAGGGAGTACTGGCCTAGGCCCTGGCCTAGGCCCAGGTCCAAAACCATTGAGCAAGGATCCAAGTAGTAAAAGTTCCTCCTCGATTTCAGGCATTGGGAAGACAGCATTTGCAAGGTCTTCATTTGCTAAGAAAGGGAACATACCTCCCATTGCACTCGCAATGCCACCCCCTATTCCCCCACCAACACCTCCGCCAAAATTGCCACCTGGTCCACCAGCACCAATTCCCATACCCCCTCCAATGCCGGGAACAACACCTCCCAATCCACCTCCTGGAATGCCTCCAGTTCCGCCACCCACTGGCCAATTAAGATTTCCAGGTGTGGGCCAAATGCCTCCTCCAATACCTCCGGTTCCCATGCCTCCTCCCATACCTCCAGGCCCCATTCCTCCACCGATACCTCCGATTCCAATTCCTCCTCCGATACCTCCGGTTCCAATTCCGACACCTCCAGGTCCCATGCCTCCTCCAGTACCTCCAGTTCCTATTCCTCCTCCAGTACCTCCGGTTCCGATTCCTCCTCCGATACCTCCGATTCCGACACCTCCAGGTCCCATGCCTCCTCCAGTACCTCCAGTTCCTATTCCTCCTCCGATACCTCCGGTTCCAATCCCCCCTCCAATACCTCCAGTTCCAATTCCTCTTCCAATACTCATGGTTCCTATTCCTCCTCCAGTACCTCCGGTTCCAATTCCTCCTCCGATACCTCCAACCCCTCCTCCGATACCTCCAGTTCCAATTCCTCCCCCGATACCTCCGATTCCAATTCCTCCTCCGATACCTCCAGTTCCAATCCCCCCTCCGATACTTCCGGTTCCAATTCCGACTCCATGACTTCCGGTTCCAATCCCCCATCCAACACCTCCAGGTCCAATGCCTCCTCCAGTTCCAATTCTTCCTCCGATACCTCCAGTTCCTCCTCCAGTACCTCCGGTCCCTTTTCCTCCTCCGATACCTCCAGCTCCTATGCCTCCTCCAGAACCTCCTGTTCCAAATCCTCCTCCAATGCTTACTCCAACACTTCCAGTTCCCATGCCGCCTCCAACACTTTCAATACCAACTCCTATTCCTGCAGCACCTTTAACACGAGAGCCTATTCCAACAGCAACACCTCCATGCCCAGCCCCTCCCCCAGCTCCAATTGCCATTCCACCACCTGTCCCTACAACTCTTCCAGTACTTCCAGTTCCTGTTCCTAGTCCACCCCAGGCATTTCCATATCCAGACCCTAATCCACCTACAGCACTTCCCATTCCAGGCCCAGTTCCACCTCCAACGCTTCCGGTCCGTATCCCACTACCAACACTTCCTATTCCAGCCCCTGTTCCTCCCCCAACACTACCAACGCCAGCCCCAGTTCCACCTCCTACAACTACTGCGCCAGTTCCAGCTCCTATCTCACCTCCAAAACCTCCAGCTCCGATTCCTGTTGTGCCACCTATTCCTAGAATTCCTCCACTGCTACCTCCCATCTCGTTACTGTCGCCTCCAGCTACAGCAACGCCACTCCTAATGCCCCCTACTGCAACTGCTTCCTCTTCACTTGAATCTCGGCCAGAAGCAGGAACAGACTTGTCTATTTCAGATGAACCACCAGCTCCTACATTCATTTCAGCACTTTCAGCACTTTCAGCAGAACTGCCTCCAGCAGTCAAGAGATGAGAGACAAGACTATTAGATCCGGTGTTGTAGGAGTTTCTAGTCTCTTCACTTGACTCAGCTCCTGCTGCAGGATAGACTGGGTAATGTTGTCCTGGACTGTGAAAGTTAGTATTAATTCCAGTCTCCTCCGATGAATCCCCTCCACCTGGGGATGGGTAAATGGGGTATCCTTGGTAACCAGCCCCCTGGTAGGTTTGGTATCCGATACCAGGGTAATACTGTCCCATGTTTTCATAGTATCCATTATTTAATGGGTAACCTTGCATGGCTTCTTTACTTTCACCCCCACCGAACAACCCAGTGTTGCCACCTGGACGAAAACAGAAAGCAATGTTCAATGATTATAATTCAATGTTTAAATTACATCTGGTCTTCTGACCACAATTTAGTCCATCACGGCCACAAGTATACAATTATGAAAACTGTCAACAGAAAAAAGGAATGTCCGATTGGTAATAGTGACAAAGAATATCGTGATATGACATGACATATGAAAATGAATGCATTATGAATGATTTACAAACGAAAATGGATAACAGAATGAAATATCGGAATACCAAAAGAAATCAGAAACTGCTCAAGAGTGATTAACATTTCGATATATTCTATGTAAAAGCTGGATGCCGGTACCAAGGACTACCTACAACATCTCAAACCTGAAATAGCAAATCAAGTTACATCTTTATAAGACTTCGCCATATTAGTTTAATGCATGAACGATACCAAACACAGTTGGTGTGTTCATTTTGTACTTAAAGTCTGCTAAGAGTGCGACAACGTTAACGAACAAGCTCGCCTTAATACATTTTCATCCAATGAAGAACGCTATTACTCAACCAGTTAACTCTTTATGTGCTCACAGCTGTATACGAGTCTATATTATTAACGCAATTTTAATCGAGACATACATGTAAAGAAGTAGCAACATGCTCCAACATTGCTCAAAACTTCTTTCCTTGTAACCTGACTGCAGCTGATAAACTGTGATAATCACAAATTGTTCCTCTCTATCATTTTATTGTAATTTCTAGTTTTGATATACAATGCAATAAAACTGAAACATGGCATGTTAGGCCATAACAAGATTCTTTGAGAAGTTGAGGTCTAGATCGTTTAATGTTTTGTTCGCTTCCTAAATAAAAGGTATCATGCCAGCACTCCTCTCTTTACATAATGTGAGTAGTAGGTCAGTCTACCATGGACTGTAATTTTCTGAAACACTGTTGTACTTTGTATAAGATTCACCAGATGTCATTGGTGATGCAGTGGTCATCTGTCAGATGGTAAGACAATAACCTGTGTTTTACAACAAGGAAATCCAGACCACCTCCTCAGAACAGCGATCTGTCAAAGTAATCTGGACGTAACACGTGAACCTGGTTTGGAGCATGTCCGTGACACTGCCAACAACAGTTTGTACTTATATGGAGTCTATCCTTTAGGATACGTCTGGTCAAAAGTTGAAGACCGGTGTTATGTGAAATAGTGACATCGCAAAATTGTATCCTAGGGCTGACATCATTATAGCTTCAACCGTTTCTCTTAAGTAGTCTCTTTTATCGTTATCGTATTCTATTATCATTTATGTTCAACAGTCTTACAGGGCAAACAATTGCTTTTGTATTTCTTATTTATTATTAAATTTACCCGAGTAGAGTAATGATTCAAAGGTTTGACACCAATTTAGAGCACTATATTGTTGATATACTATTGTTTCAGTTTTTCATATACTTCCAAACAGATAACTTTCTCTCATTATATTAGATACGTGTGTGCAGTCAATGTTTGTTATGCAATAAATCATTATTCGGAAGTGTATTTTGCCGGGTTAAAATTTAATTATTTTCATGTCATGTGTCAGTGTCAACTTTCCTCATACTGGACTGTCCGGCTTTGTAAACCAGATCCTATGCACTGACGGCCATCAAAGACACTGACTATGTTTCATAGAGAACAAGTTATTCTCGAAATGTGTTCAAATTACGTTGCAACTGGATGTCTTTTTCACGCTTTCACTTATTCTTGTGTTTCTGCACAAGTGCCTGAGTGACTGTCGTTTAACGTTTCTGTGGACACTATTTCAGCTATATCACGACGAGTTTTCCGTATAAGTAATTACAACATAGTAATACATAATTACGATTATATAAATTATAATTATGATAGTTACCTGTCTACAAGTTATTTTTGAAACACATACAAATTCCATTCTACTTGGAGTACATCGGTACGCCTCTACTTAATTCGACTGTTGAGAGACAGAGTTGTAACCCTTTCGCTTTCTATTTATTTTATGTTTTGTTAAGTACATGAAGCAGAATAATCGTATTGATAAAGGTTGATGACCTTCAAACATAATGCATTAATGCATTATACCGAAAGTCTAGTTTATCCCTCGTCGTCATGAATGTCGCCAGCAGCGTATTGCTGCCTTGTGTATGTATACCATGAAGATAAATGTACACAACACTCATCCAATAAAATACTTTTCATGTTCCGCTGGAAGCAGTTTAGGGTCGAGAGTGAGTTTCGTTCCTACTATATCATTTACAATGCCTTTTGGGACAGGCTTTAATATTGTGACAAATTAGTTGTTGCATTTTAAACTTCATTGTTCTCTATAAAATATTAATGACTTCAATTTTTGTCAAGTGATTTGTCATCCACGATCAATATTAAAACATTTTTCAACATTTCAGAAATTACCAAAATTTCCTGCATTTCGAGGACACATGTTAACAACTATTACTACAACAAATACCCTGCCCTGATGTTTTTCAGTAAATTGATTAGTTTCCTACCTGTTTCTCCCCAAGAGGAGCCCCACATGGAACCTCCCTCGTCATCCTCTTCCGCATGAGCTGCACCAAGGTAAAGGGCGACAAGCACCGAAAGTAGAAGAAGTTTTTTCATCTTGTTATGTTTTCTGGAAACCAAACACAAGTTTTATAAAAAAACGGAAATGAAGTTACCTCCATCTTCTGAAAACACTTCATCAACATATGCAAGATCGTAGGTTGATATTTCAGTTTTTAGCTTTACTGTTAGTGTGTTTTCTTGTATAAACAGTACATGCGTATTTTACTCACTGCAAAATATTCATTTACAAAGCAGTAAAAGAAATAGTCCGATCTCTTTGTTGGGAAATAATTATAACAATAAGAATTTTGAGGATTTTACACTAAATGACTTTATGCAAATCAAACATCTTAACTCCAACTCCTCATGAAAAAAATGCTACTTCTTGTAAACGTTTTATTAAAATACGTTTGCCTTCTTAACGAATATAAGTTTAGGTTACTCATTTGTCATTTCTGCTAAGAAATATAATTATCATAATTATAACAAATGTTTAAATGATAACAATATCTTAGTTATCACAGTGCTCTGTTGTCTTTTATAAAGAGATACACTTTTATAAATTTACCTGTCTTGCATAAATGTGTATCAGTTCGAGGCTTGTGTCCCTGTCATTGAAGGCTGGCCTGCATCACCAGTGAGCTCCGTTGCTTATATACAGATCCAGGTGGTCATCTTAATCGGGTCACGTGAGTCTTACGTCACGTGCGCGTCTCGGGGAGGCTTGGAAACCCGCGAGACTCGTTTTCATTGGTCGCTGATCTCACTCCTGCATCCGACAGCACACAGTATATCATTTCATGATTTCCTCATTTTCATTTTTCATCTGAAAAATGTACGTCAAATATTGCCTCGAGTCTGTGGGCAACTGCTCCTTTTGTTATTTCATTGGTGCATACGGTTGCGTGGTAACAATACTGAACATTTTTGGTCGGGGACTTTCCACTTAGTACACCTAGTTTTCAACAATAGCTACCAAACCCCACAAACCACAAGTGCATAGCAATTATTTATTTCAAATCATTTCCTTAAATACGTATAAATAATTGATTCGTACTTAACAAACCAGATCCCGATACGTGTGAAAAGTGAAAACATTCATTATAATGATATTAAAAAGTAAACTTTATATTTTATCAAGAAAAGTATGTTATTGCGAGCGATGTTAAGTGGTAAAGATGATTAAGGTTCTTCTGATTTAAATATCTCCCATGTAAAAACTGAAATAACATAATATTAATCATCAGCTTGTATGTCTCGTTTCGAATTTTAATAGCATCATCATGCTTGTAGGAAACAGCGACTGATATTATGATTTGTATTAATATATTAATTACATTGTATGACAAATACGTCTAATTTAGGGGCGCGGGTTGATGCAGTGGATGTCGCCCAGTGATCTGTCAGATTTCGCATCATGGTACGAGTCCCACCTGGGTACCTACATGTATTTTTCAACCCGAAGATTGGAGTCTCACCTCCGTGGCGTTGATGACACCGTGGTGATGTGGCTGAAAGATTGCCGAAAACCACGTAAAATCAAAAATCACTCGCTAACGTTTAATTAAGCATATGCAGTACTGACACTGCGAATGGGACATTATTGTTATATGCTACACCTATGTTGCTCTAAAATTACCATGAGTAGTTTGTTTGCATATCGTTCAACAGTACAATACAAACTACAAATACGTTGTTGCCCTTAATAATTGTGCCAGTACGCTGCTAAGAACTTAAACTCAGTTACAACATTTAAAGTAGACTAAAAAATAGTCTATGAAATATGCAAGTTTATATTATATTATGATTTTCCTTCAAGGGAGAGGGGGCGTAGTGGTTACCGCGTCGGCCCAGCAATCTGCCAGCATTGGTGGTTTTGGTTCGAATCTCCCTTTCAGCTCGGAGCGACAGGAGCCCCGACATCGACATGATGTTGGTGAAACCGTGGTGATGTGGCTGAAAGATTGACGAAAACCATGTAAAACCCCAAATCTCATTCCTTCAGGGGACTTACTCACACAGCCACGACTTGCTCAACTTGATCTAAACTGACTCAGGGCTCTTTAAAATATAAATTCCACAGTCATGAGGCAGGTCTACATTTGACGAGTCAGTACTGTGTATGTTCAACTATACTTTATTCTCACATAATTAATCGATATAATCCTACTTAATAATTACCAATATTCACAGGTTAGGCTATTGAATTATATATATTGATAACATGCATCATACGGATAACTAGTTGGTATAAAGGAGTTTTGAGATGTAATACGGCCGCAGGAGGTTTCGCATATCTTCACACATAGTTTGGGCACAAATAAGATCGAAATGTTATTCAGATAAAAAAAAACCATTGTGTTTACGTATATAGTTGTTTGGAACTTTCTGATATTTCAAATTTAATATACATAATAGATATAAAGTGAATTCAAATTACCATTATTATCGAAATTTTGATGAAGCGTGTTATGTGAATGCACGAAAGTTCGAAAGTTTGAAATCAGTGTGATTATGATATTAATTTAATTCGGTAATAATTCATGTTGAGCATTGCTTCTATTAATGATGGACATTCGATCTCTGGTCTAAAATATGTGGGTGACAGATCTATTAATGACAGAAATTCGACCTCTGGTTTAAAATATGTGGGTGACAAACCTTTCGACCCGGGATAGGCCAGACACCCGGTAAAAAGGAAGGCTGACAAGCCTTTGAGGAAAAGAAAAGCTGGGGATGGCTGCCCTTGCGGAAACACGCATTGAGGCAAATAGGCTTCGAAAATAAATTTGATCAAGTTTATTAAGTGAAAGTTGCAACATCGTCACGCGTTATGTAAAACCCACGGCGTCGTTGTATTTGCACATATATAATTATTTATACATGTATTTCTTCAGAGAACAGTCCTTATCTTGACAGATAATTATATCATTATTACATTCGCTGCTAATATAACATTCCAACGTATTTCATTCTGAACATCCATAGGTCTGATATGTATTGGGTTTGAGCTAAAGCAAGCAACACGTAAGTTTATACAGATTTAAGTTTAGTTTTATCATGTGTTACATGATTAATATACAATATACAAGTGTAAATGTTGTGACAATAATATTAAATACATCGTTATTGTATGTACATATTCGATTCAGAAGAACTCATCTCCGTAAGATAATTTTTGGGGTTTTTTTTCCAACCCATAGAAATCTATGCACCGCGTTAACAATACTAATAATAAAATGTATGTATGACTACAACATCGATAATTTCACTTAATGTATACTTTAAATTAAGAATAAGTTCTAGTTTTCATATTTAATTCAGTTACCATTTTCTGATTTTAGTTCTGTCCTTGTCATCCTCAGTGAATTACCAGCTGATTTACAGGTTTCAAATTTCTTTCAAACTAACAACATAGCTAGTCAGTAATCTTTCACGTTTATTAGAGTTGTAAGTGTGGAAGTATGTACATAAAAACACAGGACGCACCGTGCTTCTGTTTCCTCATGGTTTGGTTCATGAAACTGACTTGAAATTTTGAAATGACACCATAAAAAAGAAAACTAGATTGTATAAAGTGCTGCATGTTTTATTTGTTGATAGAAAAGAGATGTTATTTTCTATTTTGGTATTTGCATAACAGTGTGAGTGCGTTCTGGCCAAATCTCTCCTATTATATGTTGATAATCTGTCACAGGTGTAATACATGACACCCAAGCTTGTTTTCATGTAAATATGGTATTAACATCATCCGAATTCGGACCGTCCCTGTTGCAAACATGGAGCAGCATATTGGTTCACAAGAGGTCAGCATTGTAAGCTTTGACCACCACTCTATCAGGGGCGGTAATCACTGCCAATTTTATTATGATTGTCATCGTGTTGGCATAGACTGAAGCACAGCTCCTATCTTGGTGTCCTCCTGGTGTCAGAGGTCAGCACTGGTCAAACTCGTAAGACCAATGTCCACCTTGCCACTGTGGTGTTATTGTTGGCACAATCCCATTGTTTGATCAACAGGTAAATGATGAATCGGTCTTCTCCTGATTTCACCTTAGACTACAATTATTTTCTACAAGTGCATCCTGAGGTAAAGGTAATGCCATCGATGTAAGCTTTCCACAACTTTTATGTTGTTTAGCTTGATTATTGTTAATATCCCGACCAAAGTCACAAGGTAGTGAATGCTTTAAAGTTCAGATAATTGAACTCTTCCTTCACGCTTACGTGGGTGAAGGCTTCCCCAGACAAGATTTGCCAGTCCCCGACTCAAGCCTGTCATTTATCAGCCGCCTTATTTTTGAGGTACATGACGAAAGCAACTTGAATGTGCCTAACCTATTTGTTGTGGGTAGTATAATTAATGTGTTAACATATCGCGCACTTGTCCATATCTAATTATATCTAACTTCATAGTTAATCTGGCAAAGTTAGAAAAATGTGTTAAGATTGAATGTAAAGAGGTCAATGGCAGATAGGTCTGGTTTGATTGTGCCATATCCATCAGTTTTACAAAACATGTTTTAGGTTGCCTTTACTCACTTTATAAAGACTATGTTTCCACGTCAGAATGTGAGCCAATTAATGCTGTTGTATTGACAGCTAAAATCAAGGATTAATCCAAGTTAGTACGAAATACGACAATTACGAGATTGTTCAAGGTACTGCATTGTACATCACAATGTTTAGTTCAAGCGTGTGTGTGTATTAGAAATATGTAGAAGTATAAGAAGAAAAAATAGGATTGTAGGTCGATCGATTTCAGGATAGCTACGTGACTAAAATACTTACGAACAATATTACAATCTGAGAACATATGTTCTCTTTGCTCCCATTCAATACATGTAAATTGTAAATGAAATGCCTAACACTTACGACTTTTTAAATTGTTGAGTCAAAATATAAACTACATTTTTGTACTGACTTCCCATTATATTTCCTCATGTGCTGTTCTTCATTAATCGTTTCTCAAAAATAAAGTTATTCTCAAAACGATTCAACATTAGTTGTGAGACTACATGTATGTATCAGATACCAAAAGGCAACAACCCGTCCTTGCTTAGTGAGTTTACTGTCAGAATGAATTACCTGCCTCCAATTAAATAAGTGATAAACCATCATCTAATATGTTTTTTGCTCAAATATAATGATATATGGTTTGTTTCAATATAATGGATATTTCTGAATGTTTTTCCCTTTCTGATACATAAGAAGAGCTCATGACAGTTTTGTTTGTCGACGTGTTACAAAGCAATATTTTTATTCTTCTATTGCATAACACTGCATCAAGCCTCTCCTGAATCGCAAAACCCATTAGATTGTTGTTAGCAATTCATCTCCATTCAAATGTCCGAAGAGTTATGTTTGAGGTTTTAAAGCCTTGGGCATATCAAGAACTTGTAGAAACTGCCAAACAAACATTTACTATCTGACAAATATTAATTGACACAAGTCGAAATATCATCTAGGAAGCGGACCGACGTACTCAGATGTGTTCATTAAATTGAGAGAAGTTGGCAGGTACACCTACGTGCAATTGATGAGACCCATTACAAAACGATCTGTGTCACATCTACCATATGCATTATGAGTATGCATGCTACAGAAGGAGGTGCAATGAACACGTGAAACTTGAAACATTTAAAACAGTGCGACTTGAAGATCACAAAGTCAGAATGCAAGTTACAGTTCTACATAGCTACCTTCCCTTCATCAGCAGTTGCGCACTCAGGATATGGATGTTCGGTGAGATCACTAATTCTGTTGACCAGAAGGCTCACAAAGCATAGACGTACTTTACACTAAACGAATTCTTCATAATTGAGAGGATATGTACGTGTGTTTTAGTCTAATCTGTCTTCGGTCTTGCGGGTCTTTTGTACTTTATGATAAACGCTCCAATTCAACACACCCATGTCAAATGCAATCCACCTCACTCAAAATACATTTATTATTCATTCACACCTCCACCCCAATCTCACTTTTAAAAATGAGGCAAAAAACCCCAACGTGTATATGTCACATTATTTCTGTGACAATCAGTTGTCGCCAGTGAGTTGTCAATTTGACGTATTGACATTAAAATTGTAGTTTTTTTCTTGTTTTACGAGATGGGCTGTAATTTTATTTGCAGGGAGAAAATCGTCATTTAGTTTGCGACGAAAATGAAAATGAAACCATATGACTGCTTAGTCACGTGTGTCTAAAATATCTATCTGAATGTCATAAATGCATTGTAGTACATAGCAAATGGAAGTTACTATAAATGTGAATAATAAACTATCTATGTATATGAACTCAGGTATGGACAGGTATTTGAGGGAGATCAGAAGAAGTTTCCCTTGGGCCTTCTTTCCGGACGTCCAGTGTTGATTTTTATACCTGGTCCAATATAAACTCAGGTGCATGATAACAACTTTTATTTCATTTCCTTTGTAATGAAATGCCTTGAAATGTGAGGTTTTGTTTCTACTTATAGTGTATGTATAAAGTACAACAATATGCCTTCGTATTAAAACTATTTAGTTTTGACAAGCATGTTTTTCTTTAGGGTGGGTATCGATACCTTTACATCTCACGTTATCTGGTTTGAAATCCACATAGTAACATGCTGACACTCGTCACGTTATCTGGTTTGAAATCCACATAGTAACATGCTGACACTCGTATCACATGCCAGTGTGCGCATGTCTAACGTGACAATCATGAACAACACATCCAAATCCTGCATATGCCAATCCGCGAATTTCATATTGTGAGGAACATTTCACATGAAGCATATTTTCCTAAAATTCAGTAAACTTAAGCATTGCATTTTCACCTGACCTTTAAGGTAATAGGTAAATGTTCAAAAGTAAACAATACTGCATGAAAACACCCTTTCTTAAAATATGCTCATATGGCTAGTTTCGTCAAATGTTCAAACAACAAAATCTATTATATCAATTTATGTTGATATCAGGTTTGACTCAGTATATACTCCTGCTAATTATTATTATCACCTATATGGACCTCTTTTTTGTCATATTAACAGTTTTATTGCAAAAATGTCACGATGAGGCTTCATGGATCTTTAATTTGAACCTGTTGCTTAGAATTGTACCTGATATTGTTCCTCGTTGGCTATGATATGTATTTCATAACTTCTGCAAATATTATGGGGTGATAATGATAATTAACATAAATATGATTATCATGACTGAATTAAATTACCCTGTTTATCGCACAAATATGTTAGTAGTATACGGCTAGTAGCACAAGAAAAGAATATCTGTCAAATACAAATTTTTTTGACTTGACGATTAAATGTAAGATTTGACTTGTTACGAGTTGAGAATGATATTGCTTTCTTTCTTGTGAACAGTTAGATACCTGACTGATAATTCAGCTAATTCACTAATCTTGGTTAAGTAATTTCTTTAAACGCATTGATTATAGGGCTCTTAAAAGAGTAGGAATGTTTACAAAGACACGATCAGGTGCAATGCAAATTAGTCGTCGTCGTTGGTGAACTGTCATGTGTAATTAACATTGAGTTGATTATTAAATTCCTGCATTCATGATGGATGCCTCTATTACATTACAATATGTGTTAATGGGGCGCAGAGTTAGCTCAGTGGATACAGTGTCTGTCCTCGAAACTCCCCCCACCCCAACAAAAACCGGTTCGAATCCCAGCGAAGGGAGCTCACTATTTTCACTGTAGAAGCCAGTCGTGGTACATGCTGTGATGATCTGGTGATGTCATCCTTAGTTCGTCAGTACCAGCCGTAGCTCGCAGGATTCACGGGCATCAACTCAGCTAGCTCCACACTGATGGTTTGCATCTTCCTCCGAGATCAGCCTGGCTAAAACAAGCATGCAAATTTACACAAACGAAGTACTGATGTATATACAGGAACCGACCACTGAGCACATGTGGTAAGCATATTAAAACGTGAAATACAAGGTGGTATTTCCAAACGTGTTACCACTTTGAGGGTGAAGGCCTTTTGAAGCCTTGTTAGGGTATAAATGATCAATGCATTTTTAATTGCTATCCACATTTAGGTTGCATTTTAGGCACACACAAGTTAACCAATGAAACGCGCATAGAAGGTGCC